>WBMY01003780.1:142061-207630 GCA_013397315.1 Donacobius atricapilla
GGAAGATATAGTCTAGTGTCTTTTTTTTTTTTTTTTTTTTTTTTTTTTTTTTTTTTTGACCCTACCAAAGGCAGAGCCGGGGGGCGGAGGGGGGAAGAAAAAGACAGAGGCGACGGCAGCCCCAGAGTTCACTTACTTTGCAGTTTCTATCATCGGGGGTAGTTTCATCAAATTCTTCTCCGAGTTTAAAGCTGATTTCTGTGTTTTTGAAAGTGCTTTGAGTTCTGATGACTACTTTGTCCCCCTCGCAGCTGATAATCACAGTGGGTTTAGTCACATTCCCCACCTGCCGTGTTGCAAACCCCACTCCTAGACCATTCAAGGGATAAGATAAATACATCAAACTTCGGGATTTTTACTTTTTCCACATATCGAAGTACAGAGATCTTTCACCCCGCTGTACCGCTGCAAGCTATCCCTGTGAAACACTGCCTTCTGCTTCTCTCGCGCCCTTGTACCGAGAGTATCCATCGCTCCTGCCCGCCCAGCTGCAGCCCCGTGCCCTCCCTGGCCGCCGAGCGCGGCAGCACCGCACTCCGTCCGCGGTCACACGCGCGGCCGCGAGCTCTTCCGCTGCTCGGAGTTTCTATTCCTGATCCCTACAGCATAATGATTTCTTTTTTGCTAGTTTGTTTCAAACTTATCCGCAGGCAGTTCGTGCTCGTCTTTCACACGCTTCCCTTAGCCCGGGGGCATTTCCCGGAGCCTCTCCCACACAAACACCCCCGCCCCCCCAGGTGAATGGTTCGCATCGAAATTAGCTCTATGGATAGAAGCACAGCCGCCAAAACCACCCCCTCCATCACCACCACTGCTGCCAATGTCTCACCTACACCTCTGGCAACTGCGGGAAGCCTTTTCGATTTTTTTTTTATTTCCCCAGATGGTGAAATATTCCAAGGTTTCCTAATATGCCGCCGCCCGGCCGTACCTACCCAGTGCCTTCATGTACTCGTCGAAGTTGTGGCTGTCTACTAGCTTCCAGGTGGCGCAGAAAGCCTCGACCATGGCGGCCGGCAGCGTGTTCCGAGCGCGGAGCCGGGGGTGTCAGGAGCGCCGGCACCGCCGGGCGACCCCCGCATTTAAAGCCGGCGCCCGGCGGGGGGCCGGAGGCGGGGGGCGGCCGCGGTCCGCCCCCGACGGCGGCCGCGGAGAGGGNTTTTTGCTTCTCTTTCTCCTTTTTCTTTTTCTTTTTCTTTTCTTTTTCCTTTTTCTTTCTTTTCCTTTTTTTTCCTTTTTCTTTCTTTTGTTCTTTCCTACAAGAGATGGAATGTCTTCCTTCTAGTTTGTTGTTCTTTGAAATTTGTTGAAGGCATTAGGTGGTTGGTCATCTTGTCTCATCATGAGTGGTTTTCAGAAAGTTCCTGTGGGACATCCCACGGTATCTTGATTTATGGCTTGGATGGATTCCAGAATAGTGAATTGAGCACTTCAGCTCTTGCAACTAAACTCATGGACTGAGCGAAAGAGAATTTACATGATTTAGGAACAAAACCTCAACAGTTTTCCACCTAGTTCAGCCATATAAATATAAATAATTACAAATACTTTTCTAAAATTGTCAAATTAGTTTTTGACCATCATTTGCATTTCTTTCAGGTTCTTGTAGTATGGCACATTCTTTGGGTGTAAGACAAACTATGTTTCTGGTGGGATTTTAATTTAAGCATGCCAGGTCGGGTGGGGTATTGAGCAGCCTGAACTAGTGGAATGGTCCCTTCACCATGGCAAGGGGCTTGGAACTTGATGGTCCCTTCTGACCCAAATCATTCTATGATTCTGTAATATTGTTGGGGGTTAGATACTAAATTCTAAATTATTTTGGCAATATCCTCATGAACTGTCAGTGTCTCCTCGCCCAGTATTGACAAGAAAAATTTATCTGCTCATACAGATTTTGCTTGCAGTAGCCTTGGAGCCCCTGTTTATTATTCTGGCGCAGATGTGTGCACAAAGCCTGGGAGAGCTCGTGCTGTCTTTGCTTACTGGGGCTTATATACAAGCAGCCTCACGGACTTCGTGATATAAAACCCCTGAAAATGATTCAGGGCCACTCCTGGTAGCTGGACTCCTCAAGGACACTTTTGCCTTGCAACTTCTTCCAGACAGTGCAGCAGCCTAGCCTTTGGGAGGCAGCCTCAGGATCCTTCATAATTTAAGTAGTCATACCTACACTGATGGGACAGCTCTGTTCTGCCAGGATTTCTCAATGGATTTGAATAAGACAAGTACTTACTTCCCACTCTTAAGGGGAAGGAAGCACATAAGAATTTCTTGAGAAGAATACATTCTTTAACACTTTGCACCATACTTCAAATATAAAACAGGGTCTGTTAAAATGTTAACATTCCTTCTTAAGTGGATAGGTTGTAGAGTCTTCACATCATGTTTTATGATGGTGAGATTCCACCTGTCTGCATTAGTGATGATTTGGGACCAGGGTACATCAACAGTAGGAAATGTTACATTATTGACTCCTTTGTGGGGTGACAAGGCACAGTTCAAAATGTTTCCCATAGCCTTTTATGCCCTTTGTTTGATTGCGGACCCTTAAGGAAGAGTTATGCTAACATCAAAAACTAGTACAAGTCATCTTGATTGACATAAATGCTTTGCTATGGCTGAAACAGAGATCACGGTGTGAAATACACCGACCTGGTGTGCATTTTAGGTTGTTGCACAAGAGACCAGCTAGGAGGTTCTTCTGTGCTGTCAGCACTTGGATGGTTTTAACTCCTGTGACAAATAGTATCTCTGGAGAGTCTGAACAGACAGGGATTAATACTCCTTTACACTACATGAGAAGTGTAAGTAGGCACATTTGCATTCCCTGCAAATGTGAAAAGATGCTTAAAAATGCTTAAAAGATGAAAATTCTGCAGCAAGATATCCCTGTATAATGAGTAATCCTTGCTTCCAAAGGCCATTTGGTGAGACTGGTCTAAACTTCAGCCTTCAGATACTGGACAGACAAACTGTTTTTGGCTACTTTCCCCCCCATTATATCCCTGCTTCACATGCCCTCAGACATTCAGAGAACGAGGTTGTCAGCCTCATTCAGCCTTCATTCTATACTTGAAAGAAAAAAAAAAAACTTCTTCAGGAAAAAAAANAGAAAAAAAAAAAAAAAAAAAGAGGTGGGGGGTGGTATGGGGAGGAAGGGAGCACCACAGGATAGTCACCAGGCTGCTGTTGTAGAAAAGTCTGACCATGAGGTTGTGTCATGTGTGGATTCCTCATAATCTATGTCAGGCACTGCTGAGCATCTAATCACAACAGCCAGTCACTAAAGGCTTAGTGTCTGGAAATCAGTGCAGTTAATATTTGAAGTCAGGTTTATCTGTCCTTCTGCTCTGTCCCTTGCTGGATATAATGCAGGCAGGGCTCTCTTGCTACACCAGCTCAGTTCAATCTCTGTCTTTTCACCATCTCTGTAGTACAATAGCCTGTACTATGTTAAGGGGATACTATGTTATAAGACCTTCAGGTAATGTAGTGATGATTGCATTCTTCAAACATTTCTGGCAATGAAGGTCCAGGAACTGCAAAGCATCTTGTACCCATATGGGCAACAAAGGGTAGCAGTGATACCAGGGCCTAACTCCACTGGTAGAAAAGCAGATGTAGGCATTCAGAGGCCTTTTAAGAATTGAACTCCATTAAAAGTCAACAGGATTTGGCTGTCCTAGCTCACTTAGGCATTTCTTTAAAGTCTTAGTATTATGAAACATATAGGGGGCTACTTTTGAATTAAGGAAACTGAAAATAATGTGCAGCTGAAGAAAGTTTCCTCTATTTATGGACAGCATGCTAGGGTATTCTCAGCAAATTTTAAGCTTGTTTGAAGTTCTGCTGTGAATCTCTGTGCAGCTTTGATCTCAGTGTAATAAAGAAATGAACAGAGTTTAGTAGCTATTGTGTCAGATGGGATGATGTTACTTTAGGGCTGAGTGTGATTTCATTTTTGGTGCTGCAGAAAAACCTAATGTCAAACAGGGCAGTAGAATATTCTTAACTAAAGTTATCTCATATATATCCTCTAGCTGTCTAGGAGATTTGCTGATCCCCCTAATAAAAATAAACCATCTCAGTGCTGTTGGTGAGCCACAGAAAACACCTAGGTTTATTTACTCTATCAACAGACAGCTCATTAGAAATCCCAGGTTTAACTAGAGATAAATGCCTCATGGAGAAGACACTCAATTATGCAGCTGCACAAGCAAGTGGTCACAGAATGACCCCAGGGACAAGGCATCCAGTTTTGTGCTGCATAAATGCCATGGGAAGGACTTCGCTGCAGCTTTGGGCCAGATGATAGGCGAGGTGCAAGGTAATGCAGGCAGGAGCAGGAGAGACATGTTTACACCATATCCTTTCTAAGAGCATGGCATATCTTAGGCAAAACCTAGGAACATGTTCAGCAGGTTTCCTGCCACTGTAAAACTCAAGCAAAATAATGCCAGGACAGACCAACATTAGACACATGTTAAGGTCTAATTCTGGTGTTGGTTGCTAATTGGTGAAAACGAAGTGGTTTGTGATCATGCATTTCATTCTTGAAGACTCTCCTATGTTACAAATTGGTGTGACATGAGATTAGGAGAGTCCTGGAAAGTAAATACCCACTAACACCTCATTATGAACTATTAGACATATATTTGGATTGGTTTAAGCTGGGAGGACAGCTGGTTGACAATAATTTAAAGTAAGCAAATGCTATGAAATACCTTCAGGGTATTCTCTGCTTCTGAAAGGCATTTGGGAGGTTGCTATCTTTTGTTTAATATTACTGTGTCACTTACAGTTAGATGACTCAAGTCAGACATTCTCCTCAAAGAATTAGCCTGCATTAAAGCCAGTCACCTTCCTGGCTCCCAGTTAAATTTATTGAAGATGCAGTTAATTTAATTTTTTTCCATTATGCCTTTGTTATTTTAATATTTGTCTTTGCTTTATTTTAGATTTAAGAATAGAAAAACTGTTTAAAAGCCTTTAAACTGTAACAAAAATGACTAATATTGGGTGTCCCTTACAATAGATGTCTAGTCACTGTAAAAAGCAATACAAGAAATCAGCTTTCCAGACTTACAATTTCAGCATGGGCATATGTAAGGAAGAGAGAAAGAAAGTTGTATAAATAAGCAACTTGCCTATTTCAGGGGTAATAATGACTCAGAGAAATTTAGAAGGCATGTGAATACAATGAACATACTAAATTAAAATAATTCTTATTAGGAGGAATGGAAAAATAGCACATAGGTTTACGGAGATTAGATGACTTACATTTGACCTGTTGCAGATGATTCTGAGAGATGTGAAGATTTGGTGTCCAGGGCAGACTAGTGAGAATATTAGTGGAGCAGAAGGACCCTCTTTATTTAAGAGGGTTCAAGGACTCTGTATTATAGCAAAGGAGGGAATTATTTTTATCATCATCAATATAAATTTTACAGTGTTAAAGGTAGGAGTTTAACTTGTCATATGTCATAAATATCATGTTCTCTTTCTGTAGCCCTAGAATACACTATGGAGGTTGTCAAATACATAACTTAGTGTGATTATTTGGGATTCAGTATAACAAATCTCAAGCTAATCAATCCCAAGGTAAATCCTTTCAGCAAAACAAGAAACAACTGTGTAATCTGCAGGGCAGAATTTAAGACATTTTTGGAATGGCTCGATCTACCTCCATTCAGTTTGTCCATGCCAAAGCATTCCATTTGGTACAGTACACTGAAATCACTCACACTACCAGCTGAGATTTAGGCAAGAAGTAAAATCAAGTTTATTTGACCGAATTTCAAGAATTCAAGAATTTAAGAAAACAACTAATGAATTTGTAAAACAGATGCAAAGTTAAAACTCTGCTCATTAACTACCAGCATTTGAATATTTCTAAGGTCCTCCTCTGTTCCACTGAGCTAGGGACTGACAGGATACAGTCACAGCCTTTTGGAGCCAGATATGGTCTCCCAGGTGTAGCTGGAGCCACATTCCTCTGGGTTTGTGTCCTCTAAATAGGAATCTCTCACCCAGAGGAAGCTGTTTCCTCAGAAGTTCTAAAGAGCAATGTTAGTGTAGCTGGAGAAATATATTGATTCCACAGTGTTGATAAATAATTTATTTAGGTTATCATGGGCCTGTCATGGATGAACAAATACCTGACACAGATCAGGCATTTGAAATGAAACCTCATGCTGGGTGACCTAGCTGGAATTACATACCAAACTTGATTCATTCAAGAGTGCAACCATATCCCTGCCTTACATATTGGTTTGTGACCAAGCACTGACTCATTTCTGAGTTTTTATGAGTCTAAATATATAAACTTCCTGGAACACAAAATTTTAGAGCAACTTGAAGCATTGCAGGGTTACGATAGCTCCTAACTAGCTTTAAATAAAGACTAGTACCAAGACAAGCTTGGGGAAAATTTTGGTCATACTGGATGTTTGGAGACAATCCCAGAGAAACAGTGGTCTATTCAGTCTGGTACACAGAACTCCAGTCACTGAAAGTTAAACCTACAAAAATTTATATTAAAAATGAAGGGCATATTACCTGTGAGGAGACTTAAGTCTTTGGCCAACTTTCAAATTGCCTTACAAGATTTTTCAATCCTGCAAATTGGAAACTATGCTAACAACCACACCTATTGGACATGATGCGGGAAGTAATTCAAAGAAGTTCTATATTCTGGATTATGCTAGAAATCACATGAGATGGTCACAATAGACAAGTCTATACCAGGAAACTTAAAAACACATCCCACTTGCTAAGTGTGGGTTCGTACTTTGCCAAATCCAGAGTCTGTTATGGGAAAAAATATAGATATACACAGAAAGGAAAGCAGGCACGTAGTCCCTGCCTGGATAATCATGGAACTCACTTCGTGGACTGTACTACACTAAGTACCTGACCAGTGTGGAGGTATATCGCCACTGTTCCTTTAATTCCATACATTCACGTACACATGTTATGAATGTTTTCCCCTTCAGTGTGGCAACAGTAAACATAAACCAGACCCTCTATGGTCAAAATCATTAACTAATCTTGTAATATTTAAACAAGGTTTCTAATAGCATATTCCTCCAGACCTTTGAAACTTTCTTGAGTGACTGATCAGCCTTGCACCCAGAGCTCAAAACATCCAGAGTCCAGAGCCAGTGGAGGGTGCAGGACCAGACTGACTTCCTTGCACCATGACTGGCTCAGATGTTCTGATAAAAGAAAGGCTAAGGAGAGAAAACATGGTGCAACTGTCATGCCTTTAACTCCACCTCATTGCCCTTTGTCTCCCTTCCCTTAAATATACTCCTTCTTACATTCCAGCGTTTCATTTCACCCTTTATACATTTACCTAGAAGTTTTGAATCACAACAGCCAATGTTAAAAAAGAAGAAAAAAAAAGATGCAAAGTTCAAAGGCTGTCTGAAAGAATATGCCTGGAAGAAACTTATTTCAGCACTTTTTTAGATTGCAACACCACCTCGACTTGCATAATGACATGTTATTTGTTTCCACAGAAGCTTTTCCTCTCTCTGTGTTAAGAGACAAGGGCTGTTCTGGGCCTGGCTCAAGGGTCTCTCATGAGTCTGTCTGATTAAGTAAAATTTACCCAGTAGTTGCTGAGAGGAAGAGCAATGAGTTGTCCTTCTACCATCTTATTTTAGCGAATACGGAGGTAATTAAAGAGATTCGTTTCTTGTACTGAGTGTTGAAAGCACCAGCAGCAGATGTTGGTCTTGAGGCGTGAGTGAGGCAAGGGGCTAGCGCTGAAGACAGGAAAGGAGTAGATGGATGTAAGCTTTGAACGGAGTAAGGCGACAAATCAAGAGGGAAGGAAGGAACGGGATAGGACTGGATGGTTGAGCCCGCTTCCCCCTGCTTGGGAAGCCGCGGGAGTTGCGGCGCCCGGGGCCCGTGCGGGGACGAGCCCAGGGCCCCTGTGAGGACGAGCCCGGGGTCCGTGCGGGGACGAGCCCGGGGTCCGTGCGGGGACGAGCCCAGGGCCCCTGTGAGGACGAGCCTGGGGTCCGTGCGGGGACGAGCCCAGGGCCACTGTGAGGACGAGCCCGGGGTCCGTGCGGGGACGAGCCCAGGGCCCCTGTGAGGTCGAGCCCGGGGTCCGTGCGGGGACGAGCCCGGGGCCCCTGTTGAGGACGAGCCGCGCCAGCCGCCGCTGGAGCCGAGGCAGCGCCAAGGCAAGGACACCCTCTGGCGCCAGCGCCCGGCGCCCGTGGGGAGCACTCCGTCCCGCGGCGCAGCCACAGCCCCCACTCTTCCTCACGGCAGCCATCATCCCGAAGGAGAGCTGAACTCCGCCGGGCCCGGGAGCCGGGGGACGGACAGGGGCGAGGCTGTGAGGAAGGCGAGGGCCCGGCTGTGTGGCTGGCGCGGGCTCGGGCGCCATCTTGTGCCCGCCGGGCGGGAGCAACCGCCCGACGGCTGCGGAGCCCATCCCTCGGGAATGCTCCCGCACCCTTAGGAAACTGGGTGCCTTACTGGAAAACTCTTTCTGGAATACTGCTGGGCACTAGCAGCAGCTCAAATGCTCCTTTTTTTTTTTTAATGTTTACACTGCTGATGTGTCATTGACAAACATGCCCGAGGAGTCTGGAAATAAAAAGCACAGTAAGCCCTACAGAGTAAGGTCAAGCCAGTCTCTCACAGATTAGCTTTTCCATATATTGTATGAAAGCACTGGACTTACAGCATCAATCCTTACACAGCAGAGCCCCAGGAATAAAGCACTGGTAGGGATTATCCAAATCCTCACAACAGGGCCCTTACATTTCAAGCAATTATTATAAATATGTGTAAACACAGAAAAACCCACAGCACACTGGCAATGCCCACCTCCCCAATGAACAAATAAACAAACAAACACCACACAACCAACAACCTCGCCCCCCTCCCCCAATCCATTAAATATGTCTTGCACTAAAATCCAAAGATCTGGCATCAGGATGTGGCACATGCTAAAATGAACTGATGGCCTTCAGGCTTCCTGTTGCTTATATCCATTGGGATGGTCCCTACTGGGCTGAAGAGGGAAATAAACCAAGACAGTAAAGGAAGAGCTCTCAGAAATCATTGCTAATTACTAGCCAAAGTAGAATAGCTTCAGGTTGAGAAGATGAAATACAGTTATCACTAAAAAAAGTCAAAACAGTCACCTGTGGTGGGATTTGCACCCAAGCCCAAATTGCAGAGTGGGCACTTAAAGCAAAGCAGGCTGCAAGCCAGACTTAAGACACCTGCTTTGCAATAAGAGTTTATGGGTTGAAATACAAGAAGCTTCCAGTTTGCAATCACTTGGATTTCTGTATACAGAGGCACCAGGGTTCTGGGCCCGTATCAAAACTCCTGAAGTGAAAGTGTTGGATCACCTACAGACATTCTGCCTCTCACCAGCCCAGTTTGCAGTTGGGTTTGAGGTCTCTTAAACTTGTCTCCCTCCGCTGCCTTGCACAGCCTACCTGGTAAGCTCAGGATCCCACTAGATGGCAGGACAGTTTAAGCCTTAGCTATTTCTACTTCAGAGCAAGTGCCCTGGGACCCCGGTGGGCTCAGCCCCACTGGTTTGTGCTGTCTGGACCCGGGGGAACCCACACTTACCACCTTCTGGGGCTTATGCTCACGGAACACACATGGAGAAATCCATGGACAAGTCTATGTTCAATTCTGTTTCATGGGCTTTATCACACACAGAGCACTAGCAAAAAGAAGAGAGGAATATGAACTAGTACTAATTTGCTAAATCTTGACGTATCCCTCTTTACGTGTGTGATATATAAAGGATATTTAGCCTACTAGTGGTAGTAGGTAAAGTGGTAGTAGTAGTAAAGTGCAGTTTGAGCCTCTTATAGCCAATGCTCTCTTGTAATTTTCAAGTAAAGTGCAGTTATAATTTCTTAATGACATCTGGAAAACATCAAGGCGAATTTTCTAGATATTCAAAATACCTAAATTGTTTTATAGATGCACAATAAAATTACAAGGGTAATTCCTGCCTTTTTTTTTTTTTTTTTTTTTTAGTATGCTGAGTGGGTAAGAATGGATAATTGCTTCATCATGCTCTAAAATAAGGAGACAACAAAGTTACCTTTTTTACTTGGTACTAACATAAAATTCTTTGCTTTAGGGAAGCCAAGGATAGAGCTGTAAGATGGTGAAAAAGATCCTATTAGCTGTACCAAACTTGCTGGAATGGAAATTGGGATTAATGCATTATAATACTAGATTAGCCTTAATAGAAGTTTGCTGCTGTCATTTATCAAGGTAATTAAGTACATACCTAATTTTAGGCACCTAAGTAGTTCTACTGACTCCTGTGAAACCCCTCTGCATTTTAAGTTGAGCATGTGTTAAAATACCCTGCTGATTCAGGGCCATAATGTTGTGATCTGTGAACCAAGAGAATGCACTGTTATCAACTATCCATTAGTTGAACTTAGGGAGGGTGGTACAGCCTGGATAATGGTTGGAACTGGATAAACTGGCTCAGTGACAAACATATTCAGAAGCACTTCATTTGCTCTTTACAGACTCAGACGAAGTTTACTAGCACTATTATCTGTCTTCAGCAAACTAACAAGAAAATGAACCAAAGCTTCCCCAACTTCAACTGTGCTTAAGACAGTAACTCTGCCCAAGCCCCAGAGTACTGGACAGCATGGCATAAAGCCCCCCAGACAGGCCTAAAGGGATGAGTTCCCTTCTGCCTGACTCAAGAGGCATGCGCAACTAATAAACTCTGCTCCAAAGACCAAAGTTTATATGGTACAATGTCTCCTACATCAGTCAGTTTGTGAATCAGTTGATACTAGTTGGAAATATGCATTTGGCTCACAACTGGAGAAATTTGGTAAAATCCAGGCATAACTAAATATTTCTACTGCAACTACTAACTAAAAAAGAGATCTCTCATGCAGTCTAGACTAATACTTGTTTAGACACAAACCATACATGCACATGAAAGAGAAGCATTTCTGTGTTTGTAGCTTGGTTAATTTGCAAGTAGAGAATACACATATAACGTATTACAGATCTTTAAAAATGTTCATCCTGCTTTTAATTAAATTTTATTTTAAATCTTAGTTTTTACTACTGTGTTTTTTCAATTTTGCTGTAAAAATTGTTCTTTCTATGCAACATATTTTCAATGAAAGGTTCATACAGCTCAAGTACAAAGTAAACACCTGAGTGCTTACAATAAATACTCCAGGGTGTTGAGCATTCCTGACTAGTTGTAAACTATACATTTGTGAGCAGTTAATGCCATTTATATATATAGTTAGAGACTGGCATTTCTTTACTTAGAATTTAGCACATGAATAATTTGCTAAATTCAGCTGGTTCATAATCGGTGTTTTAACAGAAAAAATTTCAAACCGGCTTAGACTAACAAAGTACCTAAAGTATCTATTCCTGTAACCCAAATTTCAATGTCTGTATTGTATCAGAGAAGACACTAAATATATCCAGAGCTGCAACTGTAAAAGAAGCACAGAATTCGATATAGGCCATGACCCAGAAGAGCAAAGCATATAAGGACTTATGTTTCAGTAATACCCATATACTTGATTTTGATGGGGTCACCACAGCTTCTTCTAATTTATCAATTTTGTGTACTGTGATAAAGGAGGCTGGTATAGGAGAATGGGACTACAACCCAGAACAAGAGTGTGTACCACAAATTCAGTTACCTCCTAGTCCCTCTCCACTGTAGTTTTCAGCCCTAGCCCTCCAGTGTCAGCTAGTTCAGCCATTCAAGCTTTCTTAAACCACCTGTTTAGATCCAGTGGAGTGAGTTATTTTACCTTTCCAAATCTGAAAAAAAAATTGTGATGTTTCAGCTGTTAAATGAAAACAGGTTTAAGAGGACAGAACTAATTGCCAGTTCAGTTGAAATAAACTGAATTCTTTATTGAATGGTCATACCCCAAAAGCCAGGGTATGAGAAAATGCACAGTAGGAATGAAAGTTGTGCCTTGAAAGCTCTCTTGAGCTCTTACAAGCTCTCTGCCAGGTTTAAATTACACAAATATTTTGTAGATGGAATACCTGTCACATGTGGGATGTACCTATCAGAGATGCTTTCTCCTTTTTCATGATGTACATAAGTGGCTGCTGCCCAAGGAATCGTGAAGGTTCATGTCTGAACCTGAATCTTAAGCCCCCTACAGTGAGGGAATGAATGCCAAGTATTTTCAAGAGCATGATCTCCAAAACAAAACAAGTCCTTTCAGTAGAGAAAAAACTTTGCCTAAAATCTTTGTAAAAATCACAATGATTGAAACATCTTCACTGTCAGCAAACAATAAAGCAAAATCCAGATGAAATAAAAGAAATATGTATTATTGGGTTTTAAATATTGTCCTGCAGGAGAAACATTAAGAAATCAACCGAAGACAGAAAAGATGATAGATATTTAATTTCCACAGTGAGATTAAACAATTTTCATCATATACAAACATACCTACTTTACTTTAGATACACATGAACAGCTACAATATCAGCATGAAAATGAATGGCTGAAGTGGTGAGACCACAAAGAGTGGGAGAACTGAGATGATCTGCCATAATCAAATAGAGGTAAGGAGAGTCTGAAAACAAACACTGATGTTTAAGTAGTTTATAAAACCTTCTGGCAACAGGAGTAGGAGAAAATTTTATTTTATGTAATTTTTTTTTCTCACACCCACCTACTTATGTCTAATGAGAACAAAAATCTCAGGATATAAATTACAGATAATTTCTGTAATCTAACATGTACTTAATATCACATTGCAGGAAGTGAACACACCTCTGTGTCAGAGAAAGAAAGCTGGTTTGGGAAATTAAGAAATGGGATTTTTATTTTGAAACAATGATTAGTTCCTGGTGGGTATATTAATTGGAACTGTCAAAGATTAGTTAGGATGAATACTATAACCAAAACAAGAGAGAAAATGAAAAAAAAGAGATACATTCTTTAGTTCTCTTCCTGTTTGGATATGCAGAACATTGCTTTTGAAGGATGGCAGTAGAAAGTAGAAAGTATGCCATCCACATAATCATCTAGGTACAAGTGTGTTGCAAAGTCATGTCTGTGCTGCTAAAGTTGCTACCACACTTCAGAAGGGGTGACACAGGGAGACTGGGAAGTCTGTTGATGGGATTCATGAACCCAAAAGTCCTTAGGTGTTAGGAATCATTGCGTTTTCCTTCCGCCTCTTGACTTTCCAGCAAGGCTTTGGATGATGACACTTCTCCACCATCTGCTCCTGCATCTAAACAGACACAGAATTAAACATTTATACCACACACATTCTCACAGCTTTTTTAATGCAAACAAGTATTTGGCTTCACTGATCATCTCTGTTTGGACTGTCTCTTTACTACCACAGTCATGGGCGCTTTAAAAAGAGAGATTAACTCAAGAGATGAAGAACTTTGAAAGACATCTTCTAAAAGCTGATGCCTGTTGGTGTTGATTTGCCCACTTCTTGCACAGGCTGATCAATGTGCATTTGGCTGTAAAAAATAGATTGGAAATAACTTGTATTGCTGTTATTTTTTTCTGTGTCATTTCCAAAATCAAATTAGAATATTGCATTTCTTTGAGCACTATGTGGTTTCAGGTAGATAACATTACAGTTTATGGATACGCCAGCTATCTGACAGCTAACTTCTTTGACAAGAAATACCTATGTGAATTTACCCTGTCTTCACAAGATGGGGGATTTTTTCTTACTCTGAGTTGGAAGTTCACTCACAGACTAGAGTTGAATACTTACATGACTGATAGAAAGAAAAGCTCCCCAGTGTCTCTGGTCATTATATATATTGTTCCATGCTGTTTCTTTTGATCAAGTTTACTTACTAAGAAGCAGAAATTCCTCTTGCCTTGATTTCCTTGCAAACCACAATAATAATTTTCACATTACCTTCAAGCCCCACATGGTAGTACCAGTGGTAACAGCATACCCAAATCTATGGCAGTCCATAGCTTTTGGAGACAAGGAGGTCTGGCTGCACTGTCCTCCACTTCATACTCCTCCATCTCCCCCACAGTCATAATCTAAGGGGTACATTTTCTGGCTTGCTATAAAATATCAAAAACACCCAAAAGAGTTATATATCTTGGTCTCTACATATCACAGCAAATGTATAATGCTGTACACAATTCCTCAGCTAAAGCCCTTGGCAGAAACTGCTTGATGTTTTAAGTCTCCTCAGAGATTCAGAGGCTTTGGGGTTCTATAGTGATAAAGAACCGAGTTATTTGACACCCTCCAGCCTTATATAGCACAGCACTGTTGTGGAAAGGGAGACAGAGCAATCTCCTCTATTGGCTGTTTCAGTGCAGACATCTAATATGAGTAGAGTCTTTCAGACAGGGTAGAGAAAAACAGTTTGTAAGAAGAAATCTAATCTCATCCTTGGTGGCACTTAGATGTACAATCGGTGCTAGTTAACCTGCTGAGTGTTACTGGCAGAATGGTGCCCTAATGCAGGTTAACAAATGTGGAAGACCAGTACAGCTTCTTGCTCTCAAACTTCTTGCAGCCTCCTCTTCAACCTTTGGATCACCAGTGACACCAATCAACTATTCAACATGGTTCCAGACCACCTATGGAAAGTCTCAGCACTCCAAAACTTACACACCACCAGAGGATGATCAGGCATGATACAGATGGTCTGCATTTCAGAGTTAGGCTCCAAGATAAATAGCTGGTGCCAGAATCTCTCCTGTTCATCTCACAAGAACATCAACTTTGTGTGGCTTGCAGAGTACATGGACATTTGTATCATACAGACACAGCCCTTGTGTATTCATAAAAAAATAGAGCAAAGTCTCTTTTCTATTCTAAATCAGAAGGTATTAGCACATGCTGTTCCTGACTTTTCACTATGACAGTAGCTGACAGCATTTTAGAAAGAGGAAATGTATGATCCAATGAGCATTAGCTAAATTTGAAACAAGATGGAGAGAGTCTTCCTCACCATTTCCCATAACCTTCACTGAATTTCAGAGTAGCAACAAAATAGGGCATACTTTATATAGCCACGTGTTCCATCTTCTCAATTTCTCTCATTCTTTGTTCTGAGATGCAAATGACTTTCCTCTTTTCATGACTTATTGTTGAAGTCAGAAATAGGCAAAAGAGATGCCTGTTAGAGCCCCAAATGTTTCACAAACAAACAGTTTCCCTGTCACAACATTTGAACTTCAAAACTGTCTTTCCATTTTGATGAATTCTTCTCTGTTTGCTTACTGTCTCATCAAAACTTTAATGTACAACACAATGAGGCTGAAATTCCCATCTGATACTGGTGGAAATCCCATCCCCAGAAAGCAGCCAAGCTGTCAGAGTGGACCTAACTGCATCCTGTATTCACTTCCTATTATCACTACTATAAGCTGTGGATAACAGAATCTGCTGCTTTCCAACATGCTCTGGCACAGCTATATGTCAATGACAAAAGCCAAGGACAATTCCATGCTCTTAATTGTTCTTCAAATCCTGGCAGTGCTGGTCCTGTACTTCTAAGAAATAATCAGTACATTTTGCTAAACCTAACATAGCTGTGTTTCATATCTTCTTCTTAATGAATTGGATGGAGACCACAAAAGGAGGACTATCTGGAGGGTTAGACATTTACTTCATACCAGGCCGTAACTTTTCTGATAAAAAGACTTGCAATCTTTCCTGTTTGTTTTGTAGGGACATAATTTTCATATTCATAGGGGAAAATGTCTCCTCAAGACAAAATAATGCCTTCTTCCGGAACCCATTCAGATTCTTATTTTCCTCGCTTCTCCTGGTTCAAGTCAGGTTATGGTCATTCATCCATTCTCACTCCTCCAGGAAATGTTCTTTCTACCTGCTTAACAGTCCTTTGATGAGCCCATGTGGGCTTTAGATTACAGAACCCCAAACACATGAGTATAAATTAAATCACCAAAGTAACAACAATAAGAGATCAAATAAATCCTTCCTCCCTCCTGGCCTTTTTCAGTGCTGTAGAAGGCTGTACACCTAACATCCTGTAATTCCTTTGGGCAATGTAAAAGGAGGATATGTAACCCTGGAGACCAGGAATCCCTTTAATGATCTACTCCAGTTCAGATTCACGGACCGTTCACACCTCAGCACAGGCTTGCATTCTCCTTTGCCGCACTCACACCATCATTTCTCCTGGCTGTGGGACCATCTGTTGTGGTGGTACCACAACAGCAACAGTGATGGGCATGAGAACAAAAAGTTTTCTGAAAAAATATGACTCAGATTAAAAAGAGTAGAGACAGACCTCGCTCAGGGCCAGTCTATATTTTTTGTTTCTTAGGCATTAGAAATTAGATTTTTCTGAATCTGAAAATTCCCCTGAAGTCACTCTGAAAGTAAAAAGAACTCACAAAGCTGCTGTTGATGAAACCTGTGCTATATCAATAGAGCACCTTATCTAATTAACAAACATGGCAAAATAGGGCACTGGTCTCAGATAGCAAAGCTGAAAACCTACTAAACAGGAATAAAATACTATAAACCCTACTCTTCATGTATATGCCTGAGTTAGGATAGCTGTCATTGTATCAACAGCACAGCTCTGCTGTCTTATGCAAAATTATCTCAGTGCAGTAGTACCCTGGAATTTATAGTTGGAGCATGTGTTATCCTAGAAATACAACTGTGTTCTCTCTCAAGGGAAGTGGAATTCAGCTCCCAGCACTGAACTGTTTCCCATAGCTGCTAACACTGGATCTGTGGATGGATATGGATATGCATTAATATTAATTTGTCTCATCAGGAGGCACACATGATAACTGCTTTGGAAGGTTGAATTTAATTCTAAATGATGAAAGGAATATTGGTATTGATATCAAAGCTGCATGGTGGTGGAAGTCTTATAAAAAAGCAGAGTACAACTGCCTAAAAATATCTTTTTCTGAATACACAGCCATTACCTTCTGAAACAGAGAGCTCAGCCAGTTTGTGTGGCAGGTCTGAAGTCCCAGCACCAGCGGGAGAGCCAAGGATATCTGGTAAGGCGTTTCGGCGGCCTGCCCGTCCTGATGCTGCAAAATCTGTGACCACAGGCTCCACATCAGTCATTGCTGACTCCTTTCCTCATAGCAACATCTGCATATGGAACAAACAGAAGAAGAAAACAGCTGTAGCCTGAGGGATGCTAATCAGCTGCTCAATAGTATGATAGCCAGAGTCTTTGCCCAATGGATCTCTTGTTATTAAAAGCCATATATTTCAATACTAAGTGTTTAAGTTTTATTTCTGCTTCTGAAGAAGATATGAGACTGTCTGTGCATGTCCTTACTGTGCCATTTGCACATCAGACTGGCACAATGAACGACTTTGCACTGACACGAAACCTGCGAGTAGGGTCAGGAACAGCCCTTTCTGCCAGCCATCTGTACTTCCTTTTATGACCTGTTCCCTCTTTTTAAGTGGTTTTGCCATACAATCACTTAGAAAAGAACTAAAATTCTGTTGTCATACAGTCTGTGTCAAGTAAAGCATGTTTTCCTTATTATGAATCTTGTTCAGATTCTTATTTAGAATCTTGTTAGAATAAACTCATTTCACAAAGGAGCAAACTATATACAATAACCTCTCAAAACATCAACTGGAACACTTAGTAGAATTTCTTTATCCTTCACATATCAAACTACTTGTTTTCCTCTGCTGCTTGTTAGCCTGGTTCAATCTTCACTTGAGTATGTGACTTTTATCTAATAAATAACTGAATCCTGGAAATGATGGAACCAACCGTATTCTGCTCCTGTGATCCCTGTCTCAAAGCCCATTGAACTGAATGGGAAAACTGAGGACCCACAATGAGCTTTCGATCAGGCACGGAGACATTTGCGTGATCACACCCCGAGTCAACAGATGAAGTGTGAACACCGAGAGCAGAAGGATACTTGGCTGCAAGTGGCACACAGAGACAGTGGGTGAAAACTGCCCTTAGTAGTCACAAAAGGCTATAATACAATCATTTACACAATAATGTGATAATTAACAGAGCAATTTATAATTAGGTATCCATTACTCAATTTAAAACTACTATAGTAAGTAGTTACTTACTATATTCATACAGAAGTTCATTCTATATGAATCAAGTTCTGTTTGCAATGTGGGAGCAGGAGTGTTGTCTCTGTGTAAATATGGTCAGTGCTTTGAGTGGGAAGGGATACAGATGGTACTGGAGATCAATCTGATGGAAGGCTGTCAGCTTTTGGTTGACAACTGGCTGTATTTAGACTAAGAACTGGATATGGAAAGTGTCAATCATGTTAGTGTTGTTCATATAAGAATCAGAGCATCACAATCACCCTTTTAAAATTCTGCTAAGCTTGGGAAAGATTATTGCTTTCATTTCATGGATAGAAAAAATTATACAAATAGATACCAAACATGACTTGCTCCAATGTGCAGGAAGGAAGAGGCATAACTTTGATTACTGATGCTGACCTGTTGTTTCTACAACAAACATTTTCTTTTCTCCATCAATGTGCCTTTCAGCTGTGTCCATCCAAAACCAAGAAAAAATATTCCTAATCTTCTTTGTATCTCTAAGTACCTTGTAATAGAAGAAATTAATCCTTCTTGGCAAGAAACAAAGGAACAAGTAGCACAGCCAAGTCTGAAAGGTGACCTGAACATGCAAATGAAGTGCTTGCTTTAACCAAGGGCAGTAAGTGAAAGATCTCATCTGGAGATTTAGTAGAAGGTTCCTGCTCTGCAGGAAAACAGGTCAAATACAAATGCAACTTTTCCATCAGTGGCAAAATGTAGAAGCTATACGTGGGGATTCAAGAATTTAATTTTTCAGAAAACACATAAAAATCGTGAAGTCATCAAGGTTGGAAGAGACCTTTAAGATGATCCAGTCCAATGGTCCAACATGCATCAACACTTTCAGTTAGGTTTACCATTATACTATCAGAGGGTGAGATCAGCACTTGGCATGAAATACAAAAAATAAGGAGTATGAATCCATGTTTATATACACAGTCTCATGGCTTTTGGAGGGTGTTCATATTTATTAAACTCTAGGTATCCTACATGTTTTTCCTCATATGCTCCCCACAGCATGTAAAAAGACTGTAAATTACGCTTCAGAAGAAAACTCTTGGTGTCTTCTTTTGCTTAGTAAAATTGTTAAAATTACTCTCAGTGCCAAAATACCAGCATGCTTGCATTTCCTGCCCATTTCATTTCAGCCATTAATATGGGGGAGCCAAAAGTACTGTTGTGAGTAGGCTGCTGTTCATGTGAGATCTACAGAATGACATTAACATCAAAACACATTTTCTCAAGCCCTCTTTGGGGACTTTCCCCCCACTCTTTTCTCTCTTGCATGGGTGTTTGGGTCCCTAAATGATTACTTTTTAAATGGAGAAAATCTGGTCTACAATTCATGCCATATGAAGCTACTCTCTTCTGCAGTACAGTTTTCAGTACAGGTTGCACTTTTGTACTTGTTTCAAAGTCCTCCCTTTCCTCTCCAGCACATCTCCTTCTCCTCTGACATAATCTCCCTCCACTGCATAATACTAGACAACCCAGGGAGGTGATGAAGGACGGTCTGACGTGCCTCCAAGTAAGTGAATTTTGATTTATGCACTTGATTAAAAAAGTATGCAAATCTAGACAAATCTAGAACATTTGTCAGACAGAAAATCAGCTGATCATTATCCATCCATCTAGTGGCCATAATTCAAATATAGCTATCTAAAAATACACCATCCTTTATATGCATAACATTTACCATTAAGGGTTTTCAACTTTGTTTTTTCTATCTATACTGCACTAGCACAACATGTTCTCTAAGTGTATTTGAAAGATGAGGGACTACCCCAAGAGGCTTAGAATTGACATTACAAAACATAAGTCCATTTATAGGTCCATATTACCCAAAACTTAAGCTCAACTCCCAACATATGACACCCATTCAAAGCAGCTTGCTGCTGTACTTGAGGGAAATGCCATTTTTTAGTTAATGTTCTAAGAGACTTCAATTTCATTCTGCGGCTCTATTTTATTTGTATTTTCTAAGGCCTACACCCAAGTAAGGATACAGAGTTTGTCCGCTCTTCATCTGTTTCTAGCTTTAATTTTTTTAACACATTCATTGGAAAATATCTACCTTTCTGGCATCTCTTGCATCTGTTAGGCACAGTATTATTCATGCCTCCTCACAGAGAAAACAATAATTACAATGTGCACGGCATCTATTTTTCTCAAATCCACTCCACCTCCTCCTGCTGCCAACATCTCCTTCTGCTTCATTGAACCCATTTTGCTAGCCTTATCCAAGATAAGGATACTCACATGTTGCCAACACCTATGTGCAGTTGCTTCTCTGAATTCCCATATTACTGTTGTCATTCTTCTCCTGTTTCAACTGCTCACCAGACTAATGAAGCACAGTTGCAAAATAACAGTGCCAGATTTCTAAATCACAAAGTTCTGTACTTCCCCAGCTCCCTTTTTGCCATAGCAAAAGCCCCGTCCACCCAAAAGTATAAGGCAACTGGGTGGAAAGGAAGAATTATGCAGGGATGGAGGCTGCAGAGGGTCAATAGTAGGAAGGAAGGTGCATGTCCCAGAAGGGCTCACCGACCAGTTAAGAGACTGAAGGCTGCGACTGGCAACCCAGCTAGCACTCCATCACCAGGACTAACTTTGCAGCTTATTACTGGGCCAAGACAGTGCTAAAGAGGTTTTGGGAGTATTAGATTAATCCTCTGAAATGCCTGCAGGATCACCCAGAATGCACAACAGACAACTCAGCTGTGCATGGGGAAGGAAACACTCTGTTTGTAAAAATGGACTACACTTAAAAGAAAAACTCAATTAATGATCTATCAGATATTCAGGTAAGTGTCCTCAGACAAATGGCTGGTAAACTACCAGTGGCATTTTCTCTAAAAGACAGCTAGTTTGTTAATCTTTGAGTCTTCTTTTGCTGGCAGTACAGACAGCCCTTTGGGGGAAAATGAGTCGCAGAATCTGGTGTGAATTTATTTAAATAAATGACATGAAAAGAATAAATAATTATCCTGAAACAATTTGTGTTGAGAATCAAGGGAAATAATGCTTCAAGGTGTTTAGTTGTAGCAGGTTGCACAGTCCACATTTTATGTCAGTGTTGTCTCTTCTTCACTCTTACCTGTTCGAGAATAGATAAATCACCACCTTAAGTATTTGTGAAAGCTATTTTTGCTTCTAATCTTTCTACTGTCAAACACAGACAGAACACCAGATTTGTTCTGCTTGGAAGGACAAACTATTCCGCAATAAATATCAAAAGCTTCCCAACATTGGCACTGTGGCAGCTCCACTCCATGAAGGAGCCTGAAAGACCAAGCACATCACTCCTTGCTATTCAGGCACTTTTGTCAAAAACTTATGAATAGTCTCTGCCTGTGCTATCAGAGAAAGCTGCATTTCTCAAACACTGTTCATTCTGAATGCCCTTAAGCAGAAACAAACTGGAAAGCATGAAATGCTCTCACAAAACAGATGAAAAATTCAATAGCCAAGTAGTACTTTCTGAGCCAGACTGATTCTGTGTCTTGAGGGTCTCTTACTGTAAGATGCATTTCAGCATCTTAATACATTCAGAAAAAACTTTAGTCCTTCAAGTGGTGAGTGGTGTTTAGTTTGTCTTTATCTACTTGTAATGAGTGTTCTCCATGCACTTCTACCCCAAAAGCCCGTAGGTTCAAAATTTTCTAAGGAGAACAGAAAACTTATTGAATGAAGTGCTTCCCTCCCACTGTGCAACTGAGATGAAAACCACGTCTTCTTGCTTTGCAGTTGCCACGCTTTCACATCCACTTCTGCTGCAGCTGCATCCTCATGTCTTTGTCTCCTCTTACCAAAGGTCTCAGAATAGGAACAGCCTAGAGATTATGATGATAACTAACGATAACCTGGGCACTCACCTAAATTTTGTGAGAAAAAATTCTCTTGTTTTTTCACATCAGGAACATTTGTTACACACAGGCAACCCTACTGCTGGGAAGCAAACCGAAAGATAAGCAAGAGTTCTTTACCAATATATCTTTACCATATGTATATCCAAACACAGGGGTTTCATTTTTGTTTGGGGCTTAGGAAAAGAAATCACGCATTTCTTAGTATGCAGAAGCAATATAGCTAACTATATGAATGTTAGAAGTGATCCACTAAGGAAAAAGAAGTGAATTTGTAAACTTTCAGGTTTTTTACCATATTACTAAACTAGAAACAAAGAGTACTTTTTATTATTTCACAATAGAAAGATGATTTGGCTCTCCTGTACCAACAGAGTTGGTCTTTCTCAGAAAAATGTTCTCAGAAAGATTAATGAATTTTTGTTTTCCTATGCAGGGAAACTAAATTATATCCCATCTCAGTAAATCTACAGTGCGGAAGCATGTCCTACCTCTGTTTCAGTCTGTGTGTTACAGCCCATATAACACGTGATATTTTTGGGATGGTATTTCAAAGTTTGGTATATTGTATAACAGGTTTTCCTTTTGGTTCTCTGCAGTGTACACAGCTGTACAGACCTTCAACAAAAAAGGTCTTGTGTGTTATTTCTGCTCTGGGTATATGCTTTACCTGCTTTACACTTTTGCACCAGAAACAACATCCTTATCAATAGTGTACAAAAATAGTTTCCATACATGATGCACCATTCCTCCATTTCCTGGTCTCAGAAGCACTGAATGAATACCTGAGATCTTGATCCTGTTGTTCAGAAGTCCATCATTTTAGGGCACAGAATCTGAAAAACTTGGCCAAAGCTGTAGGATTGTTTTTTTCCTCAGAATGGAACTTGGAAACTTTCAGTTGAATTTTTGATCACTTCCATAAAGCCAGTATCATACTCATGGGAAACACAAGACAACATAAGATCGATCCTGCTGCCTTTAAGCTTCTGGAGAATGCACAGATACCAATGGTGCAGTTCACCCTCTACAAACCCATACAGAGTAGATAGCTTGAGAGTGAGCTGTGTCTGACCCCTGAGTATGCACAGTGCTCTGATGCACAGGAGAACACCTTACAGAACTAATAGCATCTCTAAATAATGGCACAATTTTCTCTTTGTGAAAGAAAATAAGAGAGAAAGGAGAAGGGGTCATGATACTGACAACTGAATCAGAAGTTATCTGCAGTGAGTAATAAGTGAAGTGACATTAGCTGAAGGCAGTCAATACCAGGCAACCAAGCATGTCACTTTCCGAATGTCTGTGAGTGACCAGGAGCAATGACAGACATAAATGTTAGTCGACTTCATGGGAAACACAGTTCAATTCTAACTCATTGCCCATGCTGGAAAGAAATCAAACACATCTCCTACTACGGAAAAAGTAATGAAGCTCACTGGTAACAAATCAACTGACCAACCTAATTCTTCCTCTTGTATTTTTTCCATTCATCCGCACAGAGTTTTCATTTCCGGTTGCAAATGCATATGTCACTTTCTGAGTTCAGACACACAGTTGCAACCTGCTAAATCCTTTCTCAGAATCTGCATCTGGCCTGAAATTCCAGAGAATTTTGCCCACTTTCAGGAATATATATGAGGAGTAATTTCAGAATGAGAAATAATTTTACAGCTAATCTTACCTTGCAGAGTCCCTGCAACTACAACATTGCAGTTCAATTTTATTTCTGATCTTTTTGCACTGTGAAAGGCACACATGGAAATGAGTATCCCCCAACCTCTCCAATCTCCTTTCTCCTCAGCTGTTCAACTGGGAATTCCTTAGGGAAGCACCAAAGAAGTTTTTCCCTCTGCTTTGATATCTGCTGCCCCTGCATCCCACAAACACTTCCTGTAACACAGACAAGTCAGCTACATAAACCAGCATATGTACATCAATCTGTATTCTTTGTTAGAAGCAGTGAGGGATTTGATTCTTTACTTGCCACCTCTGTGGAAGAAATCTATTATGACAAAACCACTGGGAAAACTGAGGCAAGCAAAGAGCTTGAGGCATACTGTAGTCCCCTTACACAATTCACTCCAGTAAAGGAATCAGCTCAGTGAAACATAAAATGCCTTTGTGAGAAGATGAATTTACAATTTAGCAGATATATAAGAATGGAATAATCCCATGCACGTAACCAACATGGCCGTGTACCCAAAGTCTCTCATTGGGAAAGGCCCAAATCTCCTTGAGATCTTACTGACATGAATGAGGAATGTTTCCATCTGGCTAAGAGTGAATCCAAGTGTACCTGTATGTACAGTATGTTCCCAAGAAGGGAAGTCCTTGTAGAAGTGCTCACAGAAGAGGAGAGGCGGAGCAAGAGGAATTTCCTGGTAGCAACACATGGGCACAAAGGCTTGAAAGCTGCGAGCACAAGAGTGACAGAGAAGTAAAAACCACTGGGAGCTGTAACTGCTTCTTTGCAGAGAAGAGAGACTACCTGAAGGTCTGTGTGAGACAAAGAAATTACACAGGAAGCTAAAGGGACGTGGGAAGAAAGGAGAGCTCTGGAACTTTACTGAGGAAGAGGGACAAGATCAGTAGTAAGGAATTTCTTTGGAAGGCAAGCAAGATGGGAGGAAGAGGCTTGTTCAGTTCTGGGGAACACTGCAGAAGGCAGCTGTGATGCAGGATGAGCAGAGAGATGGGCACAATGGAGACCCTACACTTAGCAGCAAACTTGCTAGGAAACAGTAAAACTGGTTTGTTTGTTTTTTTAATTTTAAAAAATGTTAACTACACCAAGGATCTTTCTTCCCAGTTTTTTTTTTTTTTTTTGTTTTTGTTTTTTTGTGGGGGATAAGATAATGTGTTAATATGATTTGTGCTACAACACCTTGGCCACCAAATACGTAGTATTTTTGACAACCTTTACAGACTGATATTGTTTGGGGCCCTCAAAAGAACAAGCAGCTCCAATAAGAATTTCTGCACAGAAGTGCATTTTCTTTGCCCTGCAGGCAGCACCTTTCCAGGGAGAAAAGACCCTCTTTATTTCATTTCCCTCATTTATTTCAAGACCTCCAGAGTGTCCCTTGGAGGTAGAAGTGGGTTTGGTGAAAGGGTTACCTTTCGATCATGAAACTGGTGAGGGACAGAAGCTTGTGCTTCTTTCCATTCAGCACTTCGGTGTTAACAGTCTGGCAGAAAGCAGGAATTGCAGTGGGAATAGCTGCAGGAACCTCGCTAAGTTCCTAAGCCTTCAAAGCATGGGACTGAGACCATTTCCATTAAAAAACAAGGACAAGCCTTAGAAGTACTTTATTGATTTAGCTATGCAAATAAAAGCTGACATTTTATCTTTGTCACAGCCAGGTAACGTTCTGTAATTATATATAAAGCCAGATTAGTTTTAGTTTATTTGTATGATTCTTCCTCCTTCAAACCTACAAGCTGTATTTTTTTAGCCTGGATCAGACCAGGAGATCATGCTCTTCATGGACTTCTTCCCTGCTCATCTCAGTTTCACCCGATAGATGTGGAAATACTGGGGTTTAGCCAGTTTTGCAGTCACAACCCCCAGAATTTCTTTACCTGAGCACAGGAGAGGATACTCTCTGTCTTAATAATTATACAGTTTATGCCTGATGAACACGTTGGAAAAGTTTAAGTCCAATCAAATCCAAGCATCATTCTTCTCCCTGAGTAAAACTTTCTTATTTAAGATTTTTATTTCTGCATTCTGGTTTCATAGTGCAAGCGAACACCAGGAGGAGTCACGATTTCCAGAACAAGAATTACTCATAGCAGCCTGTTCTAATAAAAAAAAAACAAATCAAACCAAACCAAAGCAAACAAAACAAACAACCCACCCCCCCCCAACAAAAATCCCAACACAAACCAAACCAACAAAAATGAAGAGAAACTTAGTATTAAATGGCTACTTACTCATAGAGGACTGGAAACAGCATTTAAAACAAAGTAAGCTTAAATCTTTATTGAGTAGTAAAAGTACTAATATTCTAATAAAGGCTAATTTTAGTTTCTGTACCATGGAAAGCTGCAAGAAAGCTTGCTTGTTTTTGTCATGAGTGAGTCTGTAAATCTAACACTCCAAGTGTTTTATTATTCTGCTGGCTTCCTTAAGCACCAGCCTGACTGGTAAAGCAGTTGACAACTTCAGCTATTTTAGTAGTGCTTATTGTTGATGGGAGTATCTCTACCACCCTCTTCGGCAAATATCAGTCTGAGAGCCCCTCAGATATCTTGTAGACATCACCCCAACACTTCTCTCAAACACAGTTCTTGGAGTCTCAGTGCTCTTTGCTCTTGCCATGAAGCTCTCTATTTCCCCTGTAATTATTCATCTATTTTTCACTTCTGTTATGTCTCAAACTTCACGAATGATCTGGGCTTCCTGAACTATTCTTCTGGCTCATCCAAGAATACTCCTGGAAATCCAATCCAAAATACCTCATTTGGCATTCTTCACTGAATGGGATAGTGGAAAGAAAATCATATTTGCTCAATTCAATAAATGTTTGAATAGTTAATAAAATATTATTTTATTAACTCAGTTCAAGGGCAGTAAAAGTTGTTTGATTTTGCTTCTATAAGTGAACTATTGCAGGATAATTCTATAAAGCCATCTCTGCTGGTCTACCCAAAGATTTTTCCAATCACATTTTTTTACCTAAGAAAAGGTAATTTCTTTCCCTAAAAACTTGGTCTTCACCGTGTCCTTAGACTACCACAGGTGCTGGAAAATCATTCTGGTTCAGTTTGCCCTCAGGGGAAGATGAACCAACAGAGAAGAGAACACTGTGCTTTTCAGATTAGTCTGGTGACTGTTAAAGTGAGCCCAGGCAGGAAACAGCCATTTGGCAAGTGAACTCAAGGAAAATGGGGCTAATCTCCAACTGCAAGTCAACCTGGTGCCCTGAAACAGCCTTTAATGAGTTACTTAAGTTTCCTACTGCTCTCTTTGACATGTCAGCGACTTTAACACTCACAGAGATGAAAAATCAATAGGATGTATGGATACATTTTGAGAAGTAATATGACTTTGCTGCACTGTCTTCAACAATTGCATTTTAAATAAGGACCTCAGTTCCTTGCTTGGTATGTTCCATTTATACCACATTTATGCTTTAGTATATTTTTTTTGCCTTAGAAACAGTATTTCTTCTATATTCAATGAATAATTTTTCATTTCATTTTCCAGCATACATTGTGCTTACTCTGATACAATTTCACTGAGGTCACAGTTTACCTGTTCAATCTTGGCAGTAGTCCTATTTACTGATTTTAATGAAATTACAGCTAGGAAAATTTGCCCCCTGTCATGGTGACTCACCAAGAAAATAGACTGAGATTTGAGAAATCAGTCTTCTTTTAGGCTTATAATTTAAGTTAAATAACGACCTTGATTCACAAGACTTTCTCAATTATGTTTACAATAGACTTTAAATTGCAAGTAAAAAAAATCAATCAATTACAATTCACTGAGACATATCCTGATAGTACATGTTTACAATTTGACCCCGCAGTTCCCCATGTACTTCATCTAATTGCAAGGCTTGTGCCACTTCCACTGAAATTTGATAATACAGCCAGGACACAGTACTAGGAATGAGCACTTTGACATTCAAGAGCAGATCACTGAGTCAGATTTGTTCCACTCAGATCAGGTGATAAGAGTTACCTCCAGGGGATAGGATACCTGATTATAGAGTCTTTGGTTACCTGTGCACCAGAAAATCTGTGACTGCACCATGGTCAGAGACCGTAGGGTATTTACACCCACAGGCACAAAGGATCAGAATAACGAAACCCTCAGATTTAATCCTCTGCCAGAATGTTCTGAGGTTGGGGGAAAAGCTTTTTCCACAGAATAAAGAATATAGGAGCGTAAGTATTTGAGAGCATCCTGTTCTTAAATTTTCTGGAAATGAGCCAGCTAAGCACTGCTCCACTGAGTATCACCAATGAAAGAAATTAAGTAAATCAAAAATCCACAATCCCACAATCTCTTGAGGAGTAATGAAGTAAAAAAAAAAAAAAGGTTATATCATTATCCATAATACACATTAAGAATCTTTTCCTTACAACTTATTTTGGATTAATTTTACACTTCAGGTGAAGGGTTTATCTGTGGTACTATATTTGCTTCCCCCTTCCTACTTTTAAATGACGCTCTGTGTTTCTTCCGTATCACTGCTGAAAGGATACCATTGATCACAGCAATTTATAAACCTCCCTGACTTTCATGCTGTTTCAGAGTGTCTTTTTTTCCTAGGAGAATAGGTCTAATAGATAAAATTCATAGTAGTTACAAGCCTAAACAAGTCAGTAAAATACACATGGGATTAATTTGGTTTAATTTCTTTAGCCTTTCAATATACTTCTATTTTATGAAAGTATGAATCATCTCTATTACCCTCTAATGATCTTAGCCTGGGACACTAAACCAGCCTTCCTATCTTGGGGCTTCACAGTTATAGACTAGTTTCATTTAAAAAAGAGACATACTTCAATCAAAATTCTACTAAAATATACTAAGGATATTATTTTATGGTTTCAGTGAGCTTGCTTGGCAATTAAGAAAAAATATTGTCTCTCAAAATATCTAAGCCCTAAAAGCAAATCCCTACCTCCAATTGTTAGAGCCTATCTGTTTTTCAAGAACAAGCACCAAACAGAACTTTCCAAGGCATGCATGAGGCTGGAAGGCAAGTAATTTCCACACAGTTGAATTAATATATTTTAAATTAATTCAATTAAAATTATCTCTAATTAAGGCAGATGGCTTTCAAAGAACCCTTTCCATTTTGATAAATAATCCTCCAGTACACATGCCATACTATTGAAATATCGGGATTAACTGCTTTAAATAGGGACCAAAAAAGGTATATTTGTATCTCAAATGATAAGGAGGCTGTAAAAATCTCTGGTACATATAGGATGATTTAAAAGATGACAGTAGAAAGGTAAAGTGTGCTTTTTATAAATTATTTGAATGAAACACTCAGACTTTCAGTACTGGAAGGAGGCCTAGAATAAAACCTTTTTAGCAGGGCCTGTTGTTACAGGACAAGGGATAATGATTTTAAACTGTAGGAGGATCAATTTAGATTAGACACAAAGAAGAATCTTTTTACAGAAGGTGGTAAAACACTGGCATAGTTTACCTAAAGAGATGGTGGATGCCCCATCAATCAAAACATTCAAGGTGAGGTTGGATTGGGCTCTGAACAACCTGATCTTTTTGCTGGTGTCCCTGCCATTGGCAGGGGGGTGGGACTAAACGAGCTCTACAGATCCCTCTCAACCCAAACCATTCTACGATTCTATGATTCGAAGTATGGGTGGACCCTTAAGCTATTTTAGCTGGGATACGATGACCCACAGAACTTCTATTTAACTTTCTCAACCTGCATGGGCCACTGATGCTTAAGGAAAGTGAAGGAATGAAAACCAAAATATAAACAAGCAATCCAGTCTTGTTCCCATTTGTCATACAAACAACATAATGTGGAAGTTTCACATACTGAATCCCTTGGATTTAAAAGTCTACCAATCAGCTTGCTTTCTCCTCATCTTTTTAGTTTTAATTTAACATTAGTCTGATATATTCTGAGTGAGAGGTAGGTTTAACTTCGACGTGTTATAGCAATGCCATTCTTCCACAGGAGTAGCAGAAGCAACAAACAAGATCTGTCTAAGCAAATGTTGCTTCCCTTTGGAGCAGAATTAGATACGATTTTCATCTTGAAAACTCAGAGGAAAAGGAGAATCTGCACTTCCACTGTCTAGGGATGGTACCATGTAATTCCTGAATAACATCGATTTTAATGAAAGCTTTTTTACTAGGTCCAGGCAAGAAAGAGACCTCTGACTGCTCCTGAAGAGTTGCTTGCCAGTATTCAGGGACTGGCACAGGGTGGGAGGACAGTCAGCTTGAGTTGCTATGGATATGGTGGCTGCTTTAATTGCCAGGCTCTTTGACCCCTCTGAAATTTTCACTTCTTGGTTTTACCTCGGATGCCCACAAACTTCACTGGGTTTCCTTGCTCTGGAAAGAGTCCATACACAGCCCCAGTGATACAGGACATTTCCTAGATGGTTAGGCAAGGAAATCCCAGACCTTGCTTGGCTTTATCACAGGAGGTTTGTTCCTTTGTGCTCTCATCCAGCACTGAGACAAAAATGGTCAAGCCCTGACAGCCAAAGAGGTCATGCAGGAGATGGGACATCCTTCACCTCAACTCCTCTTACGCTGAAAGAGACAGCACCAGCCCTGCCTCCCCTCTTCCTACCCTCCCATGGCAGCAAATGCCTTCTCTCATCTTTGTCCTACAGCAGTAAATTCACACACTCATAGACATGCTCTCCATGCAGGAAGCACCGTGTCCACCTCCTCACCCAGCCTCTTCCACCCTGCCCCACAGAAGGACTACGCAAAAAGTCTCCATTATCCCTGCAGAGGCTCCTCCCCAGGCAACACCACAAGTGAATCTCCCCACAGAAAGACAGAAGAATGAGCAACGTGACCTGCGAAGGGAGAGTTACATGTGCCATTTGGAGTTACTCACACCTGCCATTTCAATCCCTGCCCTCTGCTCCAGGGGGATGAGGAACCCGAAAGGACCCATTTCCCTTTGTATAAAGATTACTGCTCAGCACTGACATTTTGTAGCCTTCAGATTTTGTGTTTCACCGGAAATAACAGCCCCCTGGCAAGCTCTTCTTAATATTTTGCAGCCTCCACGGCATTTGGTCAGGGAATGTACCTACCTGTGTAATGTGTGAAGTCGGGAACTGCAGAATGCTCAGAAACAAATTTTTCCCATCTACTAAGCTAATGACGTCTCCTAAAATGCCTGTGAGCTCTGAACACTTCCTTTTCTAGTTTTGTCAGCATAATCATGTTATAGCCTGACACTTGACAGTGTAAATTAATCAGTCTTCTTTTATTTTTTTTATTTTCCATGCAAATGCCTCAGAAATTTTTTTTTTTTCTTTTTCTTTTCCTCTATTTTGTCTTATTAAGCACAGAAAGAGAGAAAAGGCAAAAAAAGAGAGACAGGCATTATCACTGAGTGAATCTTTCTGCAAGCTGATACTTCTGTTTCTAGGTAGATTGACCAACACCAAGACCATTTTAAAGGACATGTTCTGCAAAGATGTGTCTTTCCCAGAAACACACAGACCTAAGTGCATTGCTTAATGGAAATTCCATAGGGGGGTTTCTTGGGTTTTTTTTGTGGGAGTATGAGTTGAACATTTCCAAAGAAAGCCTGGAAGTGATACTGACAAGTGCAGTTCATTGAGGGATTATGCTGATGTTGTAATACTCAAAATATTTACTCCTTGGTTTATATATTGGGATTTAGTTCTGTATTAAGACCTATATATTCAAAATGTCAAAAATAAGGAGGTGCTGGTCATGGTCTCCCAGTGAGTGCATATCCTTAGAGATGGTGGACTCCCTTTTTCTAAACTTCACTCAGCACTGGAGATGAGTAGAGCCTACATCTCCTCTCTAGCACCTTGCATGTATCTGGATGGAAAACTGTAGATAGGGAGATTTCAAGGGACTCTTTCTGCAGATGACCTCTTGTTCTTGAAGGGCTACTGGAGATTACAGGCATGATAACATTTTTCTCTGGTCTTCTCTGCTACATCTTTATGTCTCAGTTTAAAATAAGCAGCTCAGAGTTTCTAACTTGTGTTTCTCTTTAAAAAAAAAGTACAGAAATAATTCTGCATTCTCTTGATTGCAGATGAACAGGCACAACCTTTCACTGAACAGGACCTGTATGCTAGTCTCATTTTAAACCCATGGGTCACATTCTGTCCCTTACAACATCAACCAAACCATTACAGCTTTGTTCAATGAAATGGAGGTTTAGGAGACCATTGTCAGAAAAGAAATCCCTGCAGGTACTCCTCCAGAAAATCCTTGCTCGTGTATGCTGATAGAGGGGAAAAAAATTAGTGCAAGATTTGTTCCTGCCTGAGAAGTTTCAGCACTCCTCCCTTAACTGTAGAGTCCCTCACATTTGTAATGACTGTTTGAAGGCCAAGGGTAAGCAAAACCATCTATTCTTGCTCAGTTCAGAGCTGCTTGTGTCCAGTACTCCATCTCAGACTCCTCATGGTCACAAACAGCTCCAGAAACCCAGCTCTGATACAGATGTCTCTGCAGGGCTGACCTGACAGTCTGCATTGAAAGGGCCAGATAATGGTTTCACTCAATGAATCCCTCTTCCCCTCTGAAAGAGGAAATGATGCATCCACAGAGAAACTGAACTAACTTCTGTACTTCTCAGCAAGGAACTCCCTAAAACACTGATAGTCACAGCCAAAGAACATAATTTTAACATACAATATGGAGGGGTTTTTGGCTTTTAATCTAACCACATTTATTATACCAAACAACAAGCTAGCTCTAGTGTTTCAAAGGAGAGCCTAGAAAGACAAAGATGACCCCACAGTGTGTAAAACCCAGCCGCAGGATAACACTGGCAAGACTGTGGATGTTTAAATAAAGAGGAACATCTCTGTTTGGTTAGTCTGTTCAAGGCAGTAAGGAAACAAGCACAGCTCATTAATTAAAGTTCTTTAGGAATGGTAGACGCTAATGAAACCCTCTTAAAATGTTTTAAAAACCTCTCAAAAGAGGTTCAGAACACAATACAGCAGAGGAGAGCATAAGAAAAAAAGCTACTTACAGGACAGCAAAAAGAGGCTGATGAATACCAGAGACACCCAGAAACAACTGGAAAGTGATCTCAATGTCTGCCTTCTCAGCTGACTACCGCAAAACACCAAGGGAAAGCTGAACTGTTGCCAAGAAGGAAGATAAACTTGCATGCATTTAAAATATATTAACAGATTACAAATTCACATACAGGAGAGCACATCATACAGGTAGACATCTGGACTTCAGCTTTTCATTCAGGGCACTTCTGGTACAAAAATAAATCCATAACAACGGTGCCATTAAAGGAATTCTCCATCCTCTCATAATGGAAGGCAAATCTCTCTGCACCAGCAGTGCTTTTACATTCACCCCAAAGGTGGCAACTGGTGGACACCGGGTGAGCAACAAGCCGTGGCTGTCCTGTGGCATTCTGCTATCCAAACAGAGAACACATAACTGTGGCATAAAAACTGCTTTCACACTGCTCTAAGATAAATAATACTTTGCCAACACATTTTCAGCAAATATCTAAAACAGAGTTCATATTTCAGCATATAAACACAGAGAGTTTCACAGCAGACAAGAAAGCTAGATGGAAATAACCACACTGCCTAATTTTGTATTAGCTGTCACTTGATTTGGATGAAGAATCAACCAGCCTACAAGAGGAGGGTGATTTAGTATGGCTGCTTGGCAATCTGCGTAATTCTGCCCCCCCAAATGCTAAATACCTTAATGTTCATGGCTCAGGGATGCTTTCAGCCCCACAGCATGGCCTCAAGAGGGGCTGGCATGAGCTACAGAAGAAAGCCACTGCTCAAGCTGTGCCAGCAGCTCCAGATTCCGCTGTCTCCATAAAAATAACCTGCCACCACGTAACTACCAGAGAAGCAAATTGCCACTGGAAAAGCCTCCCTGCTTGTAAAAATGAGAAAGGCTGCAGCAATTTGAAGCCACACATATCTTGTGTGCCACGTACGTCAGCAGGGCAAAAAAAGGAAAGAAAAGATCAGGAAAAATTAACTTCTTGGTTGAGAAAATGATTCAATGTTCTGTACTAAGTCAAGGCTGCCCCTATCTGACATTTTTCAAGGATCAGTCACCTACAAATGGGGGATGGGGGGGCAGCTGGAGGGGAGGTGGGGGTTTGGGGGTTTATATACCACTGAATAGGTTTCTTCCAACACAGAAGATCCAAGCTGAATAAAATTCAGCTGCTGTTAATCTAAAGCAATCCCACAGGAGTTATGTTTCTCTAGATGTGCACTGGGACGACTGAGATAGGGGTCTTACCACAAACTATTCACATCAGCTTATTTGCTAGAGTGAAAAAGGGATATTTCAGTAGATGTCAGTGGACACATAAAGTTAGGTAGGAGAAACAGAAAATAATTTGCCTACATACATATTCTTTTTCTGTACGGTGTCATCTCTATTTCAAATATTTAATGTAGGCAGGAAAAGAATGTTTAAAAAGCTAACAATTTGTTTAAATGGTTATATTAATTTAGCCCTCAAACAACTTATGGAATAATTTGGGTACAATATGAAACCACACTGGAGTCTACACCAATGTATTCAACAATTCAGCTCTTGGCAAGTATAACCTTTTATTCCCCAGATTGTCTTTTGGATAAATATTCTTTCCACTGTACTTTCATGTTGAGAAATAATGAAATCACTTCATGAAACAGAGTACAAACCTTGTGCAGGGCTCAGAGAACTCCTGCCTGTTTCACAGCTACTAGTTATAAAAATGCTGCTCCAGAAAGTTATTAAAATATTAAAAAAGGACAGTATTTTGAAGTAGGTACGGGTTCATCCCAGAAAGATTACTGGATTTCAAAATACTTCAAAATAAGTTGTGCTACTTTTCAGCTTCCAGCTCAACATTTCTGCCATAGTAGCTAATACAATAAAAAGAGCATAAATTTACAGGAAAACCACAATCTTGCCTAAAGCTTTTAGCACTCTGAAAAATTAGTTTTCTTCTTGTGCATATCAGCTATGCCTATTTTATTGGTTTTGCTCAATTAACACCATGCAGGAGAAAAATCAGTGATGTACCTGTCCTTGGCCACTGGTTACAAAATATGCTTCATTTATTTTAGTATAGTTGGCAAGGCAAAGCAAGAAGAATTTCTAATTAAGAACCAGGATCTGAAGAGAGCAGTGGGAATACAGGGAGGCAGAAAATGTTATCAGAGTCACACTACCTATTCTACAGTTGCAGAAAGGAGATATGTGGTCGATACCATGCTGATGCTCACACACAGCCCAGCTGGAGTAAGGCAATGAAAACAGCACCACCAGCCCTTTTCCCAAGCTATTGTCTTCCCTTCCATTACCCCTCCCTTCAGTAAATCGTGCCTAGTATTGGCAGGGAAGTATCAAAATTGTAAATGTTATCTCAAGTTAAAATGCTGTCTAGTTCCAAAATGTTATCTCAAGTTAAAATGCTGTCTGTTGCTCACCTGAAGACCAAAACCCATGCTTTTACTACATTACTGGGCAAATTGTTAGTACAGTCAGTGCTTTGAACCACAAGCTTAGCCCAAAATGCTTTCTTTGCACACATGCCCTTTCAAACCTGACATTTTGTGTATTGATTTTGGCTGCTTTATAGATACTTAAGTGCTGAGGAGAAGAAGAAAACACCATGCACATACAAAAGGTCTGTTGATGGGTTCTCTATATTCTATTTTGAAGAACAAAAGCATTACACATCTTTGCAGCTCTTCAGGGATTCTACCAGCTAAAGGACGGATTTTTCTGAACAGTTACTGCAGCTTCCAAAATAGAGACTTAGAAACCAAACTTTAACACTTAGAAATTTAGTAAGCGGCTTGGTGCCAGATAAACTAATGATCTAAAAGCTTCCTAATATGCAGCAGGATGCTTTAATGAAAGTTTTCCTATTACATATGTAAGGACAGGTTATTTGCTGTAAATGTGGACAAACTTTGTTGGTCTAGCAGCAATGAGAGCATTCAGAGTCTCCCAAACAACTTACTTAGGTCGTGCAAAGCCCACCCTACCATGTCCTCATTTATTAAGCTACTTTTGCATTTCAAGAAATTTATTTTTCAGGTACTAATTCTGAGACTCTTACTTGCTTTTTCTATAAAGAAAGTTCTATTTATTAATTTGAATATGAATAACATATGAATAAAGTGTTCTGAATTTAGTGCGCTTGAGAAGCTCAGTTAAGCTTTTTTAATAGACCAATCAAGCTATCTTGTATGAAATTTTTAAAGAAATCAAAATGAATCCATGAAATATATTATTGGATTAATGTCCAGAATCTTCTTAGGTCTATGAGACACATATAAAGGCATTTCAGCTTATTTGTAACATGCATTTACTTTGTATTATTAGGTGTGGACATCCCTACACTGATGTCTGAGGAGATATGTCATCTAATTTCTTTTACCTTTGAGTGCTCTTGCCATAGCCATTAAGGTGAGATAACTAGGGATGAAAAGAAGTTTTCTGAATTTCATTGGATATTAAACTGTTTGAGGTTATGTTAAAACTAATAAACCCACACCTTTGTCTAAAGTGAATAAAGGTGGAGTGCAAGTAGCCATTTGTGAAATAAAACCTTTCATGGACTGTTGTGACGAAAGCCCACTACTGTTCCTAGAACAAACCATGCCTTTTTTCTTGTATCACACACCACAATTCTTCACAGCATCTGGGAGTGGATTTTCTTCATGCTTCAGCCAAGAACATGTCTATGTATGACAGGCGCCATGACACCTTTGTTTGAGGTAGCAGATCTGTGAAGTACAGAGAAGCCAAACTGCAGAACTAGATGTCGAAGTTTCTTCTCCCAAGCTGGATGCTTCAGAAAATTACTTCAACCTACCAACTTCATATTTGAAGGAAGAGCCACGCAGAACTAACCAAGAGGTAACACCTGGGAGAGGGGCCTGCCTAGGGACCCCACCCACCACAGACTTTGCCCTGCTCTGCATTGCCAGGCAGCACCTGCATCTACTCACTGCTCACTTCAGCTGATAAAGAAATCACCTCTACAATGACTCCTTCAAACCACCAGACATAGTTCACTCTCCCTTTTGAAAACAAGCCCAGAGGAATACCTGGGAATTTGAAGAAAAATTGCCTAGAGCTGCTGTCTCCTAGGTGAATGCTTTGATCCCCAGGGAAGAAATTAGTTTGAGCAATAGCACTTTCCACTATGGAGAAGTATTGTAACTGAAATTCCAGTTTTGTGATGTCAAATCAAGTTTTGCCCTAGTCTTTGCAGTTTAACCTCTAAGGCAATGCTTTTACTGAGTGGAAAAAAACCAAACCAAACACGTATTACAAAATTTGGGGGTCAGGACTGGCATTTGTCAGGCCACCACTTGAAATACAAAGGAAAATATCATTCTTGTAACCTAAGGAAACATGATTCTCTAATTTATGCAGTGACTATATCTTATACAAGAAGAGGCCTTGGAACCAGACCAACATTCATGACATCCCTATTTCCAGCCAGAGTGCTGTAATGACTGTGCTTGTTTTCTTCCCACAAGCCACGAATTCTTACCTGTCCTGTTCTCCAATTAGCTCCCAGCTAAAAAACGTCAGAAGCACAGAGCTTTTAGAAAGGGTTAAACCAAATATGAGCAAAACCAAAAAAAAATCAAACCAAAACATTGTATGTTGATGTAAGTAAGGCTTGACACTAATCACATTGACTATGCTGCAAGGAACTGCTAAATGTTTCTCTGAAAGGATATTTTCCTTGTATCGCCAACATTACATTACCAAAATACTGACAAAGCACTAAAAAGGGCCCCAACAAGACACTGTTCTCTTGGGGACAAGAGTGGTAGAGCATCTTATGACATTTACATGCTTCTTGCAAGTGGAAGTGAATGAGGTCAGTCACAACATAGACCTACTGATTTAATGAAAGGACAGTTGCACTTGCCTCTCTTTTTATGTTCTATGTTGATTCACCACACCTAATAGTTTGATTTTTCTGATGCCCTTGGCAGAACAGTTATTAGAATTTGTCCCTGACAATGAGGATTTACCACACCTATAAAGAAAGTAACAGCACTAAAAGAAAGTTGAAGAGTCAGTTTTCAATTGTTTATATTATTCGCATATACCCAACACAAACAGTGATTATTTACACTGGAAAGAGTTATTAGACAGATTTAATACAAATATAGTCAGGAAAAAAACCCTGTGCCTCTTTCTAGTCTTTGGTGAAGTTTAAGTGCATGGCATACATTAGTTTGTCAGGAATATTGGAGTTAGAATTCTGAAAATACTGAAGGAGGTCAGTGTAAGCTGTTAGACACACACAGTTCTAGAGATAGAGAGACCACAAAAATGTTCAAAATAAGCAGAAGTTATTTATGCAATTATTTTGGGCCCCATGGGCATCAATTTTTGTGTGTGTTGTGTGTCTCCTACTATCACCTCAATCTCCAAACAATGACAAGCTGCCTCGAGTTCAAGAGCTGGATCATCACACAGTGAGGCCTGAACTGATGCCAACATGTACTTTATCATACATCACAAAATGCCCCTTGTTTTGCTCCCCTCACTAAATAGAAAGCTGATTTGCCCAAGTTCAGAAAAGTCTTGCTCACATGGCTTTTTTTGAGAGTTCTCAAGGCACATCCAAAGTTAATCACTGAATTTGAAGCTAGTGAACTCTGCAACTGTTAAGAAAACAGTGATGACCAATTCTCAAGGTGGCATAACTGGATGAAATGAAGTGACTTTTGATAGGCAAACTTATTATTCCACCTCTCTGTCAACCCAAGCCCTGTGTATTCTGGGAGACACTCTTTGCTCTCCTTATTGTAAGCCAATCTAGCAAGTGTCCTCTTCAAAGTAACATTTTTAGGAAAAAAATGCAATACCAAGCATTCAACAGCGGCCAAAACAAGAAGTGTTCGTGTCATATACTTCAATACAATTTTAGAAATTTTACACTCATTATTCCACATTAGAAATTTGACCTTGCAGTCCCTTCAGTTTTAGGAAAGAAAATAATTTTCTGGAATTTTCCTGACATTATTTCAGATTTATATTAAGTAATTATTTCAGACTACTCATAGGCACACTTTGGATGATGTCTTTGTATCTGCCCATTCTGTATGAATTCTGACTCTGCCGATGAAGAAAAGCATGAGCTTTCTGAGCTTTTCTCAAAGTCAGCTGAGAAGGAGAAGGGAACAAGTAATATAATTAGGAGGAGTAACAAGCAGTCCAACTTTATTCTGTTTAGTCTTCTAAAAACAGTTCTGCATATAAAAATGAATTAGGGTCACTGCTTCTGGGACAACTAAAAAAAAACCTATTTAAATCAAAGCAAGGAATCCTGCTTGACTTTGCTGAATATTTTCTGAACAGATGGGGTGCATGAGACATGAAGAAAGGTCTGGGAGTAAGCAGACTCTGGCGGCTTCTCAGAGTCCACAATCCACTGGTGCTTCAGAATATCAACACCGATAAATGTAGGAATATACTAAAATGTCGGCATCCTGAAAAAAAAAATAATCAACTCTTTCATGCTGAAAACAAGTCAACAAAACAAGGTCCTTCTGTTCAGAGGGGAGTAAATAAATGAGGCAGTCAGGTAGAAATCAGTAACCTTAACTTCAGCATTGGTCATAACCATCTTCTTCCCCAAGCAGATTTACAAGGCCATAGGGACAGGCTGGCATAAGTTTGAACTCTGGTACAGAATCAGTCAAGGTGTTGACTGAGTGTGAAACATGTTTTACACTTTTCTCATGCAAGAAGTCAGTCTCTTGCCAATGACACCTGGTTTTGCTGTATGTGGTTTATTTTTTTTTTATCTGTTTTTTTTTTTGCCTAAATGAACATGTATCCACTGTCTTTGGCTCATTTCCTGCTCCCAGAAATTGCTCCACCTTATTTTGGATCCTGAATACAAGTTCTTTGAACTTACCTGAGGCTGGAACACTAGACAGTATTATTTCTTCATTGGCTGAAGCAGAAAAAACCCTTCATTTCTGCGATACTAAAATACCTCAGTTAACTGTTTGTTGGAATTCTGTCCTGCCTTCCTGCTAGTTACTGCTGTGGCTTCTTGCCAGCCACCATCTTGAAAGTTGAAGACCAGCTTCCAGATGAGCAGCAATGTAAAAGACAACAAAGAATCATTCTAAATAAAATATATGGCAACATTAACCGAAAGCAAATGTTTTCTTGCTGGGACAGCTGCCTAAAAGTCCTGGCTAAGCAACCCTCTAATGAAGACAAGGTAGGTTTTGTCAAAACAGGGGTTTGTCCACATCTCAAAACCAGCACACTTTTCATCATGTCACCAATGTTCACTCGGTGGAGAACAGCAGTGTAACCCTCCATTGTTTGTAGGTCTCTGACAGCACGACGGGAGGAGGTGACTGGGACAGAGCCAGAAGTAGAGGACAAATCAAGGCTGAAAACCCAGTGTTATAAAATCATAGCTTAATTCAGGTTGGAAATGACCTCAGGACATCATCTACTCCAACCTCCTACTCAAAGCAGAGTCAATAACTGATTCAGACCACACTTCTCAGGAATTTGTCCTTTCAGTTATTGAATATTTTCAAGGATAGAAAACCTTTGTGTTTCACTGTCATCACAAAGAAAAGTCTCTTCCTTACATCAGGTCTGAATCTGTCCTCTTCTAGTTCACAACCACAGTCTCTTATAACCATAGTCTCTTGCTCTCCTGCTGTGCAACTGTAAAGAGCCTGGATCCACCTTCTCAGCAACGTAAGGGAAGGCTTGTCATAGGTCCCCCCAAGTGTTCTCCAAGCTGAACAAGCCCCAGGCCCTCATCATCTCTTCAAGTGTTCCTTCCTGATCAACTCCTGCTCCAGTTTATCAACATCCTTTTGTAGGGCATAAGCAAAACTGGACAATCTTCCATACATAGTCTAATGAGTGCTGCCCAGGATGTTGTTATGTCTATCTTGGTGAGTAAAGTTTAGTTTGCTGTTGTCAATGCACAGAGCAGGGTGAGATGATTAGAGTTACTATGAGTTTTCAGGTTGAGCTGCTCACCATAACAGGTGTGAAAAAGATGGGGAACTATATACTAATACAGCAGGAATCTATATTCTAAGAGTCTCCATGTTTTGGAAACTGGGCGTGGTGACAGATTTCCAGTTAGGCTGTGAGATAAATAGAACAGAGCATGTGGTACTCCAAATCAAGCATCAAAAATCAGCTTTTTTATTCTCAACAGGGCTGGCACTGCGTCCGGTTTCCAGATGGTTTTCTGTTGTGTGTTTCTGTTGCTTAGAGGAACCCAGCAAAAGCAGAAGGGAAAGCCCTTCTCCACAAAGAAGGAAGGATTCAGGAAAACAGAAGTACAAGTACGAAGAATGAGTCAATAATTAGTAAGTTATGTCACTTTCCATGTCACTTTTCTCCAGTAAGAACCAGCCATGGAAGCTGTCACTTTTATGCCAAACAATTCAGTGTTTGATTCTGCTGTCTGTAGTAGCTTTGGCTGGCATTTCCAGTCTTATTTATACAGTTAGATGCAAAGCAGCCCATTAAAATGCTTATTTATTAATAAATTTATTTATTAATAAATGTGGTGTTTGAAAGGACAGATGCTCTTGTTTACCATCCCCTCAGATTTCAGTCAGTCTTCATATCCTACCCTACGCTATACAAAGTCTGACTTCTTTTGTTCTTTATTTGCTTTTGATATTTAATTATTCAAACTGCTCGATGACTGCATTAGGGTCTGGTTTAGCTTTTTCCATATTCAGAAATTTTCCTTACTGCTAACTAATTGCACATTCATTTATTAATCTAATTTAGAGCCAATGGGAAATTTCAGTTTAAGAATCTGAACCCTGGAGTAGCTGTGGCTTCTACAAGATGCCCAGCACAGCTGCAGAGCACATGCTTAATACAGTGGGGACATGACAAAGTTGACCTAAAGGACTGCTAACTACACTCACCTTCAACTACGTGTCAGTGTCCCATTTATTTGTGGTTAGAACCCACTTAATACCTAGCAAAAGACAGCTCAAATACAATAGAAGATAATGTCAAATCAATAAACTGAAGCACACTATACAATCAAATGTCATTTGAAATCCAAGTTGTAGCACTACTCACCTTTGTACTGCACAGCTCCAATACACATAAGCACTCGAGTGCATGTCCAGTTTTCATAGCTGCATCCTTAAAAACAATTCTTAAGCACTCTGTACAGCTGGGACCATAAATACTTATTTCATCTTATTTTCTAATTTAGTCTTTCAAAACACCAGCTGGAGGCTTAAGAGAGACTACCAGGACACAGAAGGTCCAAATGGTCAACTTTCTGTTCTTAACTGCAGAGTACTGAGCACTGCTGATGTCCACAATTCTCTACCTCTGCTGGGGAAAGGTAAATCTATTTAGCAACTTAAAGGATCAAGCCTTATTAAAATTAAAGAAATGTGAAAGACTTAATAAGAAATGTTTGTTTAACTGGGGCAATTTTCTTTTTAAACAATAAGACCTTTCCCTGCCATCTGATCTCCTGCAACAGACTGGGTCGTTCTTGTAAGGTTATTTTGCTACTGTGGTCTTGAACCCAGGCCCTCTGAGGAGACCAGCAGAGCAAAGTTATATCCAATGATAAGAAACAGGGTTCCCAGGATACCATCCTGCCTAAGGGCATCCATAGTAAGCTGAGTCCGGGGCTTTTGGGTGCTGCTGAGAAGCAGTAGCTGGGATATAAAAAAATTGGGGCAGGATGCACAATAGCCTATAACTCTACTGCTCTTCCAGCTTTTGACTCTGGACCTTCAAACCAGCCTTATAGTTTCCTCACTCTTTACCAACTTTCCTCTTTACCTTCCATCTCACTGATGCAGAATTCAAGGTAATAAATAAGCATTGCAATCTTACTACTTTTTTTGTGTCAACTACAACTTATTTGGTTTGAAGCAGAAATGCAGGCACCTACACTGTGGCAGCGAAAATGGCAAACTACCTTTGCACAGACATAAGCAGTGCATGGAAAGAGGGGCACCTGTGTCCCTAATCCTGCAGAAGCTATGGAATAAGTGTAGCACTGCTGCCAGCTGCACTGCAAACAGGCAAATGCCTGGTTGCGGCATTAGCACACATGAAATACAAGGGTCAGCAAGCAGCATTTTGAAGGGTAATGCAATTGTATTCCCTGGTCCGAGATTTGCCAAAGGCAGAGAATGCACTCCAGACTTGCCACTGACTGGAGTACAGCCACAGTATGTTGGTAGAACACCTTTTTTCACGTGCCCTAGCAGAAGGCAGACACAAGCAGAGCCACACAGACACAGCAGAGCTCCAACTTTATATGCTGGCCTGAGACCAGAAAGAACCACAGACTCAAATGGGGCTGGGGAGGAAGTGTGGCTAAAAGAATTTAATTTTTCCCATTATATTGTAGGATCCATTGTGCTTGTTTGTCACATGGAAAGGGAGAGAGGAAAGAAATCTCCCCCAAACATGAGTATATAATTTTCTATGGCTTGCAGTCACAAATCAGCAAATTCAGAGGCAGACCTTTGTCTGAGCAAGGCTACAGCTTATTTCCGTGCAGGTTATCATCCTGTGAACAGGATTTTTAAAGCACAGTTATAGCCTCTGCCACCCTACCTAAAGGAGTGGAGTGGTCACCATGGTAACACCTGCATCACATGTTAAAGAACACCTGATACCAATCAATCTTGAAAACATCTTTTTAAAGAAACAGCCTCCTGGAAAACTGCAGATGGAGATTTCTTTCTGAAACTAAGAAGATGCTCTCTTATAACAAAAAAGAAAGTTCTACCTTACCATCTTTTCATCTGACTCTCCCTCCATACAATCCTGTTCTGTATAAGTCTACAAAAGTGATAGAAAATAAAAAAGGCAATGGTGCTGTGTTGAGAAGAGTGAAAAACATCACAGTACAGCTGGCATGTAAATGACAATCTTGTATTTTTTCTCCCAGAGCATGAGCTGTGGCTTCTGAGAATATGGCCATGCTCTGGTTGCTAAAACAAAATAGAAATGTGTCTACTGTAATGTCCCCCCCACCTTCCCAGGACAACAGATTTTCCTCAAATGTTAAAAAAAAAAAAAAAAAAGTCATCAATTTCTTTCTCCCTTTTTGCTTTCCAAATCTGCAATTCAATTTCATTGAATAGAGTTGTGTTCCTTCATGGGGGTATTAGAAGAAAAACATGTTTAAGGAAGTGATATTTGCACTCAGCTTGGCTCTGTGGATTTCTGAAGTGCATTCTGCCACCAGCCCTGCAGACACATCCAGCAGTCTAAGAGCAGATGTAGTAGCTAAAGTCTCTGTGGTTTTTGGCAGGCTGGGTTTTTTTTCCAGCTCTTTTCCACTCCAACAGTCTTTGGGCTCTCTTTGTTGTGACTGCTCCTCTGCCTCTTTCAACAGTCTGCCTCCTCCTCTTATCCCAGTAAGGACAAATAATCCCAGAAAATACCTCATGTACAAAGTTCAACAGCTTCAGCAATATTTCCAACATAGTCTTGCTATTTCCTATTTAATCATATCTCAACTTATTGCTACTTTCATTATTTGAAAGCCTGCTTCTTATTTTTCCTTTGAAAAAGACTATTTTCAGATGGCTTCCATCTTTGTCATCTTCCATTTCCTCTACGTTCACTTTTCCAAGTAATTCAGAGGTATAATAATGCATTCTGATAGTGTTTTGCATAAAAGCAAAACAATACTTTTTTGGTAAAACAATAAACTCACACTAAGCAGAAATTCCTTTACCAAATATGATTTCAGAACAGAAGAGCCACTGAATCCACAAATACCATTCACTGACAAAAGTTGGATAACCAACTGCCATAGAACTGCTAACAAATCTGCACAGAAATTCTTTCAGCATCCTGACACTGTGTGGGAAAACAGCAGCAGTAGACACTGCATGAGTCCAAGGAGGCAACGAGACATCCTTTCATAAGCTCACTGAACTCTGTAGAACAGCCCCCCTCTGCCATGCCCTCCTCACTGCTGAGCAACCACAACAGATTATGTGCACAGGAACTGCTGCCACTGGTTGTTTGAGCTCATGAAACTGATTAGGAAAATGCTTCCAAAACTTATTTCCAGAGTTCTGATTATACCCAGAAGTAACTGCTTAACTCATCAGAAAAAAGATGTGACTATTGCTGTTCAAGATGAGTGCTATCAGGATTTTTCTGAGAAAGAAAGTGCAGGAACTGGTGGTTATGATATATATATATATATATATCACTTTGCATGTATCCAACTGAAATGTCAAATTGTACTCATGTAGCTCAGGTAGGTAACAAAATCCAGTTGTCTCCCATTTTAGGATAATATTGGCCTCTACCTACAGGTGTGTTTCAGGAGAAAAGTGAGGTAGGTTGCTTTGGAAGCTAGAAAAATAAAGGGAATTGATGATGGGTAAAATTTGTGGCAGTTGTTCTCTGCCCTCAATATGTTATGCAAATAACACCCAGCAGCTGTACCAGGTATTTATACTGCCTGTGATACTTTACAAGTCAGCACTAGCTGTCATACAGTCTTGTTATGTATGAGGAAATCCAGCTTTAAATCTGCTTTCATAGTGCGTAAGTTACCTTTATTCAGCTGTGGCTCTGACGTGTATCTCACGGTAAAAATGGCATTATTGCTCAACAGGGCAACAGACTCCAACAATAGAAATATAAAGCTCCAAAATCAAAATGAAGACGTCCATAAGAGTGTATTGGGTTTTAATCCATGGCAGGACCCATTTACAGTTTTCAATCTGCACATAATCAATGACAGAACAGATCCATTGATTCCATTGATTTTGGCCAGGATTAGAAACCATTCTTCAATTATGTCCAATATCTTTTGCAAAGTGGCAAGGTATAGTAGTTTCACATCTGCCAATTTCTTTTTCCCAAAATTAGTGTAGTGGTTTGAGTGTCTGCTAGAATTAGGGAGTATAAGGCAACTGCAAGAGAGTTGTTGAAGGATTTAAGAAAGCACTCTTCCTGGGCTTTATCAGCCTGTAAAACAGTACTCAAAACCTATCCTTCCCAAATTCTTGGTTTAAAGGCAACAACATAATCCATGCAGAGAAACACAAAGGCAGTCTACCCTTGCCTCTGGACGAGCATTATCCTAAATAACTAATTAAGCACGCACTTCAGCCTGGAAGCTGAACCTTATACTTGCCACCACAAAATGATGATTCATTTTGTTTCCCATATCCATTTATAAATGAACGGTCAGCACAAAAAAATAGCAGTGAGGGTCAAAACTGCAATGAATATTTTCATTACCTTCTCTATCAGATCTATGCTTTTGCTGACAGGAGTATCAGAAATCTTTCACTTCTATGCAGCCAACTCATCAGTGCTGTAGGAGCTGTCAGTACTGCAAGTTTTGAAATATATGCTAAACCGATGATTTCTGATACGTCTGCTACTGTCCTTCTGAGTATGAACTTCAAATTCCAGATAGTGAACATGGCATGTGCCTTTTGGGCTGGTGTTCATTTTTAGTGCTCCCTTACAAATACAATCTTTGTGTAAGCATGTCTACACTGGGAATCTTTTTTATCCCTTGATGCTGTGCAGTAGCAATAACTAATAAATAGCTTGCTAAAGAGTTATTTATGCAAGTACAAACAAAAACACACTAGATTTAATAATATATTTTCCTTTTGCACTTGTGCAAGATAGAAATAAAAACAACTTGATAAAAATTTGGTCCAGAAAGAGAAAACGGGATCAGAACAGCAGACTTTTCCAGCAAAACAAGTCAGACAGTCTGCCTTTTTAGTTCCCCTTACAGATTCAGACTTCCACTCCTGGCACCTATAGTAGAGATTTTTTTCCCCAGTCCAGTTACAACTTCTGAGTCTCAGTACTATCACTCGGACACATCTGATGTCTTTTTTTTTATGTTCCTTTCAGTGTCTCAAAAAGTGAAAGGCAAAGACAAAGCCTGGATTCTCTGACAGGGTTTTTCTTCACACAGTAATTAATGAGGTTAATGTGGATTACTGATTTTTCACTCTAAAACATCAAAACCCAACATCCCTCTGAAGCAGTGTGGAAGACAGGCAAAAATTCACCTTCTTGCTGCTGGCAGCATGGCCTGAAATTGCTTTAAAAGGCTTAAAAACATTTGGAGACAGACGGTCTGCCCTACTTCTTGTAGTTCAAGTAAATCCTTTAGACATAAACCATTGACCAAGCCAGGGACTAAGACTGGACTCCGCTGCACCAACACTCCAATAGGAGTTTAGACAGCAAGGGGTTCCTCTCAGAACCCCATAACTCACTGGGATCACCACCCTTACCTTTTAGACCTTTATCTTTTTTCATCCTTGTTCTCCATGTAAATAATTTAAAATTTGGTTCTAATCCAAGTTTGCTCTGTATGCTTTGTCTGTGTAGCCAGTCATAGAATAAACCTTACCACTGAATTTTGTCAAGATGCATCTTCTCAAATTCAGATTAAACCTGCTGCTGCTCTTACCTTTGGCAGTGATTCCTTTAAGTGACCTAAACCACTCATCTGTGACAGTCTCCTAAGAGAGAATTTAACTCTTCCCTCATTCTGCCTTCAGTTGAGTTTCCATCTGTGTTAGGAGAAACCTCCTAAGTGCTGACTTATGCTAAGAAGCATTTTACGCCAGTAGTTCAGAGGCACAAGATTGCTTGCTGACTGAACTCAGCTCCATTGCAGGGGAGGGACCAAACCTCAGCCTACACACAAACCCTTCTCCTTTATGCTTCCTGTTTCTGTTACTGCGATTGCAGCATCTTATGGGCTGTAAGAGGCAAACTCGCTCTTTCTTCTGAAATACACAAATATGGCACCAATTTAGAGTGTGCACTGTGTAATTGTATTGATCTGGAGCACTGTTTCCCCATTTCATAGTGGTTCCCAGTCTCTGAAGGCTTTGAAGTAAAAAAAAATATGTCTATGTTGAAGAAATAAAGATGTGATGTTAAGGTGGTTTGAATACTTTATCCAACTCATGCTTATGTCAGTGGGAGCATTTCTAGGATCTCAAATACAGGACAGGGGTCAAAGGGGGATTTTGTACAGGTTTGGACTAGCAGCAAGCAATTCTGCCTTCTGTGAAGCATCTTTGAAACCTGAGAGGATGCACAATGACTTAATCCTCCTCACACAGCCTCTGCTGAACATGGAGGATATTGGCAGGCATGATTTCCACATTGTAAACCCAGATTTGAGGAGCTTATCTTTCAAAAATGGATGGAGCTTATAAATTTCCACATTTTTACTATTCCCATACACAGAGAGAGGTGGGCTCTACATCTGGACAGATACTGGAGGTCAATTCAATTTCCAAACCCACTGTTGCAACTATTAAGCTAAACCACTTATGCCATATGCATCATCTGCAGTGAAATATGTAAAAAAAAAAGACATTTTGTGGGTTCTTTTATCAAGGTTAAAAAAAGTCTGTAGCTACTTGGTAGGTTATCTTATGCTTAAGTCAAATCTGCTTACAGTTGCAGTTCTGTCCTCTACCAGCAACTTGCGTAAGGACATAATAACACTCTCAAAAGAAATTTCGCAGATGCAAGGAAAAAAACCCCGAAACTTTCCTTATAGTGTTACTAATATTTATTGATAATAATTTAAAACTCTCAATCTGTTCTAAACATTCAGGAATGAGCAATAAATGAAGATTGCTTTGATCAGCAGAAAAAGTTTTTTTAAAAACAAATCTGTCTGTATTAATGAGGCTTAATTAAGCAACATTTCCTTAACAGTCCTGGCTGTAAGTACATACTGATTTACTCACTCGTTTGCAGAACGGCTGAGTATCTGCATTTCTCATGTGGAATCTCTGAGAATTTAAGTTAAATGATAGAGTGTAAAAATAATCTGCTGTAATTAGGCTTTAAGTATTAATTATACAAGTTCAGATGTTTTGTTAACATACATTTTCTTCAGATCTTCAGATACAACAATGAGTAACTTGGCTCTTCTCAGCAGAGCAGAGTTCCTGTTTCTTCCAGGATTGTAACTACCTCCTGTTTCATTCTTTTCTTCTGGGACATCTCAACATAAATCATCAGTATAATCAACCAATAGATCATCAGAGGGGTGTTCACTGCACATGCACCACTTCTCACCTCACATAATCTCTGTGTGCGCTAAGAGGCACAAGAGCAATGCTTTTGCCTTCAAAACTGTTCAACTCGCAATGTACTGGCAACATCTCTACATACCTGAAGTGGACAAGAAAACAATGTCTACAGTTGTGGTGGGGACAAGGAGAGAATCCCAGCAGCTTGCAGAGGGTCATGATGAGACAACAGTAACATCTAAACAAGAGGTGAAATATGGCAGCAATTAGGCTTGGCTTTGGGAAGACTTTGCTATCATTCCATCCTGTTGCTTGGCCGGGATCTCTGTCAGAAACCAACTTTCTGCAAATTCACACACCTCCACAGATTTATGGTTTGCTTAATAATCTTAGTATTTCAAATATTCACAGAATTAAGAGGCAATAAATATCAATTGTTTCCAAGACAGAACCTGCTTAATGTCATGAAGGTGGCTTCAGGAAGCAATTTCTGGATGTCTGTGGCAAATCTACCCTGGATTTGAAAACTGTGTTCAATATGAAGAGCTGAGTGAGAGGTTCAGGGGGTAATCAATAATGCTGAGGATGTAATAAAAAACCTGAATGAAGCAAAATCTATCAAAAGCTATTAAACACAAAAATACTGTATCTCACACAAGTAACCCAGGAGCCACCGAGCACAGGACACATGGAGACTGTACAGTGGAAAACACCTTCACGTGTTCATAGTGTTTTCCCTTATTTTTGACCTCTCTCAGAAACAAGACACTACATACTAGATACCCATTTGATAAGAACCAGCTCAACTGTTCCCAACTGCTCTGGACAAAAGTATAGAAACAAAAACAAACTCTCCACAAGAAATCCCCTTTATGTCAGTTCTAAGCAAAAGAAAAGCTTCTTTTCTATACCAAAAAGAAGCCCAAGTCATTTAGTCAACGTTGGTTTAAGAAAACCTGTTCCTTTCTGTGACAAGGCAGAACATCAAGTTCCTAACAAAGAGAAGACTACAAAAAATATTTTCAGTTTTGATTTCAACTTCCAGAAGCTGGTGTGTGAGATAACCTCCAACAAGCCCCACATCAATTTCCTACAGAGGGGAAAGGACCATTCTCTCCTATGGCAAGAAGTCTACTGTGTCTGCTGGTTTTGGAGAAGTAGAAAGCAGAATCTGAAAGTGGAAAATTACAACGGTATTTTGTGCTAATAAGACATCAGCTTTCTGATGAAAATGGGAAAGGATTTTATTAACTATTCATTCAGGTTTTTTTTTTTTTATTTCAAAGAAGCATTAGACAATGAAAAAGCACTCTAAAGATTGAAAGAGCTCAATCATAAAAGAATCTAAGATTTTAGATTTTATCTTCCTATTGAAATTTTGTTACACCTTCATTTGGGATAAACTCTGCTTGAATGGCAAAATGGAAATTTTCATGGCTCTCAAAGAGATAACCACACAGTTTTTTCCAAACTGATCACCCTGTCAGCCCAGCAACTCTGGGCTGGTGGCTGCAGAGGCAGCCCTGCAGTGCTGCAGTGTGCCCTTCTGAAAGGGCACCAACAGAAGTAACCAACTCCTGTAACAGTGCCCTTGAAAGCAAGGTGATGATGAGGAAATTTAAAAGTCAAATGCCCCAAAGAATCAACACTGCTTTCCAGTCTACAGATATATCTCCAGAGACATCTCTGACATTGGGCAGTCAAGAGCAGGAGATGACAATTTATATGATGTCTCTACCATTAATAAAGCCATCAGCAACGATGTGAGAGCTGAAGTCAGCAGTTCCAAAACTAAATCCCTCTTAAAACCTATGACGAGAATGAAAAGGGGTCAGAAGCCCAGACAGACCCCAGCTGCAGGATGTGGTCACTTGCCAATGTTTAACTAAAGCAATCTGCTCTCACACCAGGGTTCTCTGAGGGCTAAATGCCATTTGGAGGTGAGGGGAAGGCGGTCCCAGGGAAGATAATGAATCATATCTGATCCCTAAAGAGATGAAGAGGGACAACAGAAGTGGAAAAGAGGTTTCTTCAGTCTTTATTCTTGCATTCTGCAGGCCAGACACAGCTGCAGCCCTAGTACTCCCTGGAATAGCAGCATGTCTGCAAAGAGCAGGAGAAGAAAAATAGGAATCATTAAACCCCAGCCTTAACCTCTGCATACTCCATTATGGCTTCATTCAATAAACAGGATTTTTACAAGTGCTTTGCAATCCTCCCTGCAAGATTCTTTGCTGCTATCAGTAGAGGAATGCAATTTTACATGTCATGAAAACATGGTATTTATACCTGCATGTAGCAAATAACAACAGTAAGATGCATAACTGATATCAATGGCAGAACGATAAGCCTGAAGCCTGGATGAAAAGCCTCAAGAGAAGTGTCTTCAAACACTTCTGTCCTCTCTAATTTCAAGCCACATTGTCCTGTCTTGTCACCACGCAGTGTCCTGCACAAGAACACCCGAGTCTGTCAGCACAAGGGTATCCATCAGCAGGCTCTGTAACTGCAATTGCTAATGCTTCTTTTGACCTAACAGGCCATGACTGACCATTCCACGTCTGCTGTCGCAGAGATCAAACCTGTCATAAAACAATGGAAGGAAGCCTTGGAACACGGGGTATCACACGGATGAGAACTGAAGGTCACCTCCAGACTCAGTGTGCTGTGACATCAAACCTCAGGCACTGTGATGATGTTCCTGCTCTTCTCTCTGCTTTGTATGCACATCACTGAAATGATGGGAGGCTACTTGTGCAACTTTTAGCAACCTGGAAGTGAATGTTATTCTGATACTAATTCACCAGGTATTTTTCCCAGTCCACCTCTCTGTCAGGTATGCACAGCAACATTCCCTCTGTTCATTCCAGGAGTGAATTCTTCCCTTCACCTCTACTGAGGAAAAGAATGCTTATTCTGAACACAGTTCACATGTCAATGCTTTACATAAGGATATGGTCAGGCCACACATCAATTAACCATGCAGCTTTGCAGCGACAAGCAGGCAGATCTATAGATTTTTTATTTGCCCTTGGTATGGAGGACATCTCAAAAAAAAAAAAAAAAAGGCAGAGCCAGCGTACCCCTGTGCTGCAGAAATCCATCGGAGAGGCTTCTGTAGCCAGGCATGATTTGTAACAGATGTTCTGATATATATCAGAAGCCAAATTCACTTTAATTTACCCTCAACTTCCACAAGGCAGAGTGGTACCAACACAAAACAATCCTTCTAGTCCTGGGTGGTCCGTTCCTCAGGTCTTGATGCACTGTGGGTCTAAGCTGGCTAAAAATGCCATGTGAATCAGGAAACTGTTATTTTAAGAGTTTTTAAGCAGTTCTTCTAAAGGATGCATTTCTTCCAAACAAATGCAAAAACTCCCTTGAAACAGAAATAGGGCAGGATATATCTCACAGAAAGGAAGAGACACATGGCATAGGGCCTCACGATTCCTTGTATTCAGCCAAGTTCTTTTCCAAGTTTTATTCATGATCATAATAATATTCATGCACAGCAATTTAAGCATGTCCATTCCCACTGAAGGATGTCCAGGCTCTACAGTCAAATTATCATACAATGCTCTGAGTTTTCTGTATTTGTCCTTGGTAATGTTTTGTTTCTCCAAAGAATCCTCCGGACAGCATGAAGGAGAGGAGACACCAGGTATTTAGCAGAGCTATCGTGACTATTAGTAGCACAAAGGCTACTCTGCCCTAAATACTATCAGTCCAGGTTTTGTGCCTAACTCTCTTCTGACCACATGCTCTTATCAGTTAACCCGTCCTATGCTATCCTCTCACTTTTCATGGTCACTGACTTTCATGAGCTTGACTCTTGAAAGATGTGAGTCAAATACTTGACTCTTTAGAGATATGTGCTTTGATCACATCTGGGAGCTGATTGGTAGAATATTCGATATTTCTATGAAAATTGTATCTACAGGAAGAAAAGGGAAGCAACTTCTACAAATAAACTACTCTCCTGAAATTCTGATCTTTCAGTTACAGAACTGGAGGCTGAAAAACAAGTATCAGATATCACAAATTGACACATAAAATAACCTAGTTAAAAGAGTTGCAAGTTCATACTAAGTCCTTTACTAGTGCAAGTGGCAATTTTATCTGAAATTGTAAATGACTATAAAAAGAAAAATCGAAGTCAGGATTTACTAATAGCTTTTCTGAGATTTCATGCAACAAGAGAATGTGCTGAACCTACATATCCAGGAAAGCTGTATTTAGTGGAGTGTGGTTTCAGATTGCTTACAAAGTGACCTGAAATAGTTGAATGGACCTGGCGTCAGAGGCTGCAGGGAAAAACAAATTGAGTGAAAAAACCATGGCCCCAGTCTGTGCCATGGCAGAACCCTTGCTTTGGGCAGTGTATCGGTTTCTGGGATCATAAGCACTTCACAATGAATTTCTATTATCACATGGTAGGAACAACAAAATCCAGGGCACATCACTCATTTGCCTCACTGGAGGACATAAACTGCTCAGTGTTTCAAGAAGCCTCCCTGGTGAGAGAGTTGTCTATTCTGTGCTTTGAAGGCTTCATCTCACAACTCAGAAGGTAATGTTTTCCCAATTTAGCACGGACAAGCTGGAGACTCATGAGAAAGCCTGCTCTTACCTCAAAGATCCCCAAAGGAAGGATGGCCTCCAGCCTCAGAAGAACACTTCTGACGCAGGATGCCCCACAACCATCCGTGTCACCAAACCACACAGTGGAGGGGATCTTCCAGGTGCCACAGCCTAGACTGTGGCATGAAACAACTCTGGCAGCAAGATGTGGCTTGTCATCAGGCTGAAGTAAAGGCTGCAGATGAGCAGAAATTGTGGTCACAAATGGCCACAAGTCCACCAAGGCAGGGTGGAGGTGTGAGGACAAAGCCAGTGGTGTTTATATCCTTGGATAAGGTGGCACTTGCAATGCTGCCCGGAGGTACTGTGAGCCCACACATTTAGGCTTTGTTGAAGCTCCTTCTGGATTAACTGAATAGCTGCCCTCACTGCTCAGTTCCAGGGAAAAAAAAACAATGCAGAAAAAAATCAGGGTTACATGGTAAAAATACTTCTTCAAGATCAAGTTATGAAAAATAAGAATAGCTTAAATGAATTTCTAAATTAGAGGTAATCAATTTGGTGGTGTAATAAAAAAGCTCTTTTGATCTGTTTGGCTTTTTTGTTTCTCGGTTGTTTTTTTTAATTTTGAGCCATCCATCCCTCTAAAGCTCTGAACAATTCCTGCATTATCTCAGTAGGCACTGCTGATTCAAAGCAAGGATTAGTCACAAATCTGTGCCACCCCAGAGCCATTAAAACAGCAAGCTGGTGGATGGGAAAAGGGCATATGCATCTGATAACTAAGATGACCTTTCCTACAGATAGTCATGTTTGATTACCAGTATCTCTTCTGGTTATACAGTTCCACCAGTATACAGTAACTTCCTAGCCCTTCCTGAATTGTGGAGACAAAAATAAGACAGCCTTTACCACATCACAACAATGCTCCCTATGCAGTATAAAACTGCGCAAAATCACTGGAGCAATTTTATTCTTCTAAATAATGAAGATACTTTTATAAGCCTTATTAAACCCAAGCATCAGTACCAACCCCAGCATTAAACTGTTGAATACAGAGCGGTTTTCCTATGGGCAATTTATGACCAAAGGAAATATTCTAGCCTTGGTATTTTTTATAGCAGCCATTAGTTTTTTAATGGAGGATGGAGCTACCCAACATTCAAAATGGTATTCAAAGTGTCTTCTACTTTGAAGAAGAAAAGTAACCTGCATTGGAATACCATGCCACAGCCCCCAAAAGATGAGACGACCCTTGGGTGCAACTCCTGTTGCCAAAGTACATTCATTTAGTCAGCCACCATTCTCCTCAGTAGACATCCTGCCCATTTTTGGCTACAAAACAAAACCATCCTGACCTTTTATCTTACTCCTGCTCAGTAACATGGATGCCCATTGTCAAAGTGTATGGAGAGGGGTCCTCAAGCCCTTTGCATGTGCCACAGACTTTGTTCCCTGAGCCTTCACTGCTCTGCCACCTCAGCTCTGCCCTCCCTCCCACTGGTGGCTGCCTTTCCCAAGGTTTCCAAGTAAACATCCTGTGAACTCAATACCCAAGACGAGAAGCACAGACAGTTCATAAGCTGTTTACCGGTGACTTATTATTAAGTGCAGCATGACCTGAGGAAAAACAAACAACAAAAAAAATTTGTTATTTTTGTTCCTCAAATTTAGAAAAAGAGGGTACAATTTCCTCCAGAATGCAGATGCCGCAGAATTATTAGTGAATGCTTCCTGGTATTTTGTCCACAGTTTAAACATTGAAATTGGAGTTCTAATAAGTGTTTGTTGAATGTTTAGCACAGTTAAGCTCTATTTTTATCTAGAGAAGTATCATTTCAGATGTTACAGTTCACCAACAAATTCTGAATGCCATATTTGTTCAGAGTGGCATTTCTCCTAGGATCTACAACTCCAGAGCTACACCGAAACATAATTAACAATATAACACATCACTGCAGCTCCTCTGCATCTTCCACTTGCAAACAAACTGGTGCTAAACTCTGTCATGTCCCACCAGTGCTCTCTTCTCAGCTTCCCTTCCTCCTCACCTCAGCTTCCCTTCCTCCTCATCCTCCCCCTCTAAATTCAGGCACAAATCTACAGAAATGTGCCAAGATACCTTCTAAAGAGATGTAAAAAGGAGAACAGTGTCGTGTATGTTCCTCACCCAAAATAAGCTTATGTGCCTTTTATACAGTCCATATGCTTATTTTCTTAACAATTTTTGAGACTCCCATACTGATACCAGACATGAACATACCATAATAGTCCTTCCTCAGTTTCAGGGCTTTTCCCCCTGAGGATATTGCTCCTCTGAACAGTTCCAGAGCATCTCCAGCCTCTCCCAAGTTCAGCACTGGCTGTTCTGGCACTGTGCAAACACAGCTCGCAACACCATGGAGCTGTTTTTAGCTCCCATGCTGCCTGAGGCTGAGCATCTTCCCCCTCATCACATCCCATTTAGTGATGAGCCATCTAGCCTCATGCTTTTGAAAGCTACACTCTCTCTTAGGAGATGAAGCCTTAAAAAGACATGCTCCAACAAAAGAGCATGTCTCTATGTGTTCTGCTGTCAAGGTCTTTGCCCCAAAATCAGAACGAGGTCTTATCCTGCACCTCCTTTGTTCAGCTGTATAAATAGACTGGGCCTGCTGTCTTGACAGAGCAGTTCAGACTGGCACAGGAAGAATGAAGCCAGATCCCCCTGCCAGCTCATGGTAAGACATCTGAACAAATATCCCCATTTTGGGAACAGTTTGACTTCAAATGGTAATTACATCTCACCTTTGAGGGGCTTCTGCTTTTCTAAGCCTGAAGGCTGGACCACCTCCCCTGTCACAGCCATAGCCAAGGGATCCGCTGCCATCCATACATCAAATGTGACTCCTGTCAGATGGCAGCTTGGGCTGTCAGCCTCGCTTCTCTTCCTCTATGAAAAACTGATGCTGGAAAGTCTTAACAAGGAAATGGGATTACGGGAGACATCCTCTGCCCTGGAGACAGCGCTGCTGGCTGTTATCTCTGGTCTCCAGTTCTCAACCAGGAATAGAGCAGTGACAAATGCACTCAATCCTACACTGAAAGGCAACCATACAGAAAGGTCTGGGCTGGAAATCCCAGATTTTTATTGGCTTTTATCAAATGGAATAGCACTGGGAGGAGAGGCGAGAGTGGGGGTAGGGAGGCACAGAGCCATTCAAATTAAAATTCACCTTTTTTTAATTTGCTTTGATTTACTACTAATCGTAAATGCTTTTTCCTAAATTCTGAAAAGGTACAGAAATGAGGCCAAGATAAAGATTTTTTTAAAAAAACAAACTACCATTCCCTCTCAAAATGTATGCCTAGAAAAATTGCATAGTTAAAATATTTATCGTAAGGACTAATCAAGCCATTAAGCCATAAAAACCTTCATTTTTAAAAAAAAAGTTGCATCTCTAAATCTCATCTTTCAGTTCTTCCAGAGTATTTTTTAATTTTAAGCAATAGAACTTCAGGTTCTGAGTTTTACAAAAATCTAAAGAACAAGCAACTGTTAAAATTATTAAGGTGCAAAGTTTTAATTGACTTTTTTGGTTGTCAGAATCATAAGCCAGATATCACTCCATGTGGATATGCAAAATTGATCAGCTGGATAAATTTTTTCAGCTTTCTTCTATGTTCTGCAGACCACCAACTGCTACAAGAGAGGCCTCCAGCTTTCTTTGTTGTCCCTTCACATGACAAAATTTAACTCTCTACAAAGGCTGGATTTTTAACCAGTCACTTAATTAACACAACGAATATACAGCTTAATGTCTCATTACAACCCTTCAAGATAACTAAGTTTCTGTAACAACATTTAATTTCCATGCTAAAATATGTGAATTATTATAGTTGACTCAAACCAAGAAATTGTCTCTCCTTAAATGGGATTACAGCAAGTAGGTTCCATTTGGAATTATTTTTACTACTCAGTAAAGCTAAATGAATTAGTATCATAATAATCTTACTTTGCTTTTTTGTTGTTTTTTTTTTAGCTTCAAAACTTGCTAGAACAGAATGCACTGAGTCTCTTGGGGAATCTGCTTGAGAAACACACCATCCAATTTATTCTGTTTTACTTTGGAGTGTTACTTCCAGCTACCTGTAACTAATGAGTATCCAGAAGGAGAGAAGGAACATAAAAGTGAGTTACTCATTAATAAAAGGAACTGCATGGACAGCATGTACTCTCTCTTCAAACTGTAAATAATAAAACTACCAATTCAGAACAGAAAAAGCCAGCACTGCCTTTTCAATGATGCTTTTTCCTAAAAGCATCATGCCTTATGATAAACACATTTTATGTTCAAGTGGAGACCTTCCAATCGCATCAGTAATAGGTTGTTTCCATTAGAAATTGGCTGAGAATTATTTTTGTTCAATTTAATTCCTTCCACAATTCTAGCTTTTGCAGCAATCAAATGCAAATTCAAAGGGAAAGAAAACAAATATTCCTCCAACCCTTAAACACTCATCTTTTAAAGCTTTTTTAAGCTCTGTGAGGTAAACAGCAAGCACTTTTAGTGACAGTTTCTGAGTAATGATGGGGAAGAGAGGGGAAGTGGTAGAAAGCACCACTGGCTTCTTAATGCCAACTCTTTTATGTTACTCAGGGAGCACATGTTCAATCACTGCTTATGAAACAGCTTTGACAACATGGAGAGGAGCTTTTTGCTTGATGTTTGCTTAAATGAAACTCTATTGTAGAAGAAATTGCTTATAGTTTCCTTTTTGGCATGGTTCTTTAGTATTTTCTTGTTAAACAGAAGCAACTCACAGCCTTAATAATAGACTAGACAGTGACTGTCTTCTCTGGAGGCTTTGTTACCAAGAGGTTTCACTGCTATCCAGCTCTTCTGAGAAGAAATGTAGAAAAATATCAGAAAGGTGGTAACAATAGAATTTCTAATACAAGTGAAACACATTAGAAGAACCTCATCCTCATTTAGGGACCTTTCTTTTAAACATCAGTCACACCACTGCACATGATGCCTACTTCCAAGAAAGCAGTAGGCTCAGTGCTCAATTTTTGAACACAGAACATAACGATCGCATTAAAGCTTTAGCAAAACATGTTTACAGAAGTCCCTGCATTTTTATTATACTGTATTGTGCCTTGGAGAAAGCTTTTCTTAAGTGAACAAAGGCTGCAGCAGACTGAATTAGACTTGAAGCCTGAAACAGATCATATATAGTACACTTAGAAATTGTTTTACAACACTGAATTTAACCATATCTAAGGCAGACTGTATTAGTAAGGTATTTTAAGGCAGAGACTGCAATACACAATGTTATTGTTAGTATCTATTTGTTATTAAAGGTACTGTCAACTGCCTTTCTTTCAATCTGTTAAATAAAGTTCCTCTTCCCTGTTATGTTTTTCATGCATAGGTGGTTAACAGAGGCTTCACAGCAACTTTTCAGAGGCTCATCTTTGAGCTTGGAATGACAGGGTCACGGGACAACTCCGGCTGGATGGGGCTCAGGATTCCCTGGTGCAGCCCAGCACCAAGGTCAGATGAGGCTGGTCAGGGCTCTGCTCCCTTGGGGCTGGAACTCCCCTGGGCGGAGCTGGCACAGCCACTGTGGGCAGCCCACACCTCTGCCTCCTTGGATTCTTTTCCTTGTGCACCATCTGAACCTCTCTGGCTTGGTCCAGCTGATGCCCTGTGTCTTTGGCTCTCTCTTTTTGACCACCTCCCTCCTTGTGGTACCAGGGGCTGCTGTCAGCACCTCCAGAGCCATCTTCTTATGGAGCCAGTCCCTCCCTCAGCCTTTCCTCATGGGACAACTGCTCCAGCAATAACCATCATGCTTTTGATACTCTAGAAAATGGCTCCTTCTCTGGAGGAGAGTGCATCCTGTTTTGCAAGGGAACAGGAAAGGGGAACTACACTGACATGCTCCACAACATCATCTGACACCCTGAGTCCAGGGAACTGCAGTCCTGTGTCCAAGACTAACTCCGCTACAGGCAGGGTTACAGCTAAATCAGTGTCTTCCCATTACAAGTTGCCTCTGTAGGAGCATCCCATCCATCCTCTGGAAGAAGTGGCAACAGAATTGCAGACCTCTGCCCTGCTCCTCAGTTCCAGGGTGGCTTTCCCTTTTTTTTTCAGAAAAGCCAGTCCTCAAAATTTTTGTTCATACAAACAGCAGAAAAACTTCCCCGTTCCCACTGTATTGTGGACTTAAATCAAGATGAAGTGCCATATGATTGCTTAACACCATTTTGGAAGTCTGCCAAAGCAAAAAATGCCATTCACAACTGGCTAAGCCCTGAGAAATATGTATACTTCAGGCAAACCATATCCTTCCGCTTGGTACTATGGGACAAATTCTAGTTCAAACGCTCCTTTCAGAACTGCTTGTCCACTCAGAGACAGAATTTCTAGACATCATCTTCCCATCTTCTGCTTCCTTTAGTCCTCTTACCCAATCAAACCTCATACACAATAGATGGAAGAGACATACCAAGGTCTCTACGTGTATACTTCCAGGACAAATCTTACCAACACTATTAAATGGAAGCTCCCTTAATTAAGGACTATAAAATCCACCTTTGTAGATAGAAATTGCTTATGAACAAAGCATGCCATGTATTGCCCAGGAACCAAAGCTATTTTTGACGAGGCAGAGGAAGGGTACAGAGTCTTCTCAATGACAATCTTTGTCATCACTAAGTGAAATACCACAGAGTACTTTCATATCTTAGTATGAAATATTTAAGAGATGTCAATGCTTCTGCATCTGTCTGAGCAAGACCAAGGTACCTTGTAATGAAGAAGATATAAAATATCAATGGGCCGGGTGCTCAGCTAAAGGATACAAATGACACAAGATTCCAAAGCAGGCAAAACAAAATTTAAAAGGGATGTTGAGCAAAGGGTAGTACTTTATACTGACAGAACACCAAGATGTGTGGTGTTGAATGCTGCACATCTTCCAAGAGCATTTCAACTCCAAAGCTGCATTACGAATCACAGTTCCAGATTGCTCAGGAGCTTATGGACAAAATTCTGGATTTCCAACAGAATGTTGTGAATTGGTTGCAAAGGTAATTGAAAAAGGCTAAAATAAAAGGCTACCTATTTGTCCGTGGAGGCTGGAAAGCAGTATAAATTATTCCCTCTGTTCTCAGCAGGTGTTCTGAACTGCAGGAATAAACATCACTGTGTACTGTAAACCCAGTTCACCTTCCTCTGTTGGATGGAACATGTGGACAGGATGGGGGAAGACAACAGAGATAGGTTTGCCATTATTATATATATAGTAAATACTGCTTAATCTGTAGATTAAAAGAAGAAGAAGCAAAAAGAAAAAAGCAAGTGCTCCTTGATCTGCAATTGTTTTTCTGGGATCTTCCTAGAGACACAAAAAAATAAAAAAATTTTATTCAGAGCTGCATCCTTGCAGCACAATCCAGCACAGAAACTGCCCCTACCTCTGGGTACGGCACAGAAAGATGTATCCCACATACCAAAGCAAAGACATGCATAAAACTTCTGCTGCATACATTCAGTGCTTTTTGTGCTCTGGGAAGCCAGCTGAAATCCTCCTGTCAAAATGCTTCAGCCTGGGTGTGCCTGGCCAGAGCTCCACACTCACAGGCTGCTCAAGGTCTGTGTCCCCATGCACAGTGCAAACCTAACCCTGGTAAAATCAGTACCTCCCTTTGCTGACAGTGGTTTTTTTTGCTGTAGTCAGATGAGCTGCCTCGGCCACAGCTAAGCCATGGGAAGGACTCCTGCTCCCAGCCCACCCCAGCCCAGCTCCTGCTCTTTGCCAGGACATCACTGCCCTTCTCTGCCCTGCCGAGGTAAGGGCACAAGTTCGCACATCCTACCCAATCTTTCACCACAGCGGAAGATAAACACCTCCACCGGCAGGGTTTTAAGATGCATTCCTCGGATACCTTTGAACCGAAGCAGACTGGGTAGCACTTAGGTATGATGCTACATCCCACGTTTCTGGGAGCGATGCAACCACTGGTGAGAAACTGCTGTGGGCGTTGTCTCTGACACCACTGGGAGCCACGCAGCCCAGGGTGTGGGGTGGCAGCTACCTGGAGCACAGGGAGAGCCGTGTGGGGCTGCCAGGAGGCCAGGTCCTTGCAGCAGGGAAAGATGTTTGGCTCCATCCAAGTGCAAGAGGATAAAGCAGGGCAAGACACTACTGTGCTTGTTCCCAGAAAAAAAAGACATCACTGTGCACCTCGTCTTTCCTCTTGCTAATATCAAACAGGAGAATGAAGTCAAATGTAGTTGCTATACAAGCATGGTGGTGCTCTGTCTTTAGTGGGGAATGAAGGCTTTAATGTATATAAATGACTCTAAAAGATGTAGAGGAGAGCTTTGTGCAATGTAAATGCAGAAAAATATTTTCAAAGAAATCAACATTATCCAGTGAGTACTTTACTAAATTAAATTCATTTTTATACGTACATTCATGCCCAGAAAGCAAGGCCAGTTGATACAATTTCTACAACAGGAAAAAAAGTAGCAAATCAACTTAATACACTATTAAATCTTTCTAAAGAAAAAAAAAAATTAAAAAAAAATCAAACAAACCCAACCACCTCAGAAAAAAACTACCACAGTAATTTTATAGGGAGATAATGAAAGAGAAAAGATAGACAAGTATTGTGATGCTATTAATGCTGGCAAGACAAGGAATGATAAAATGGGCAATTACCCTTAAACACAACTCCTCAGTTATGTAACTGAACAAATAATCAGAACAAAACCCACCACTTAAAAGTCAATAAAAGCACATGCATTCATAAAGGTCTTGCTAGATAAACTCACAACACCTTTTCATATTCCTCCTCCATTATCCTTCTCATGACACAGGAAGAGTGTTACAGCCTCCTGCTGTGCAGGGAAAGCAGAAGAGGACGCTCAGATGTAGCCTTAACCAGAAGAAACAGCAGTGGCAGTAGGAAGCAAATTAAAGTCTAATAAAAAACTTGTAAGCAATTGAGAGAAACTGATTGTGGAAGAAGCTAGATTTTACTGTGATCACAGTAATCGAGTGTTTGCACTGAGACAAGATAACAAATAAAGTTACTGCACCACTGGCTACCAACCCTTTATCAAGAAGTATTTAAATTACGGACAGGGAAAGTAACACATCAGCTTACAAAGTCAAGGAATGACAGTGTCATAACTCATTATCAGAAACATCTCTGACCTATTGAGCTTATTTTGAGAGGACTGTGGAGAAGAAAAGGCACGACCAAAACTTCCATAACTGTGCACTCCCACGGAGCAAAGAAATTGAAAAATATAATCACCAAGCCTTGAGCAGTAGAAGTTATAAAGCTCAGCACCCTATGTAGCACTCACACAATTTTTCTGATGTCTATTAACTTGAATGCTTGCTACAGCTCTTCCTTTACTGGGGTCATCAACTGCATCTCCCACATCTCCCTGGTCACCAGAAGTCTTGAGATTTGTAAGATTTCATCACCTTGAAATCTCTGCTCTTCTGTTTATATTGACAGATATTAATACCCAAGGGTAAAGAAATTACACCAAGGCAATAAAGGGAGCTATCAGTCAGACAGCATTATTATTGTTTTAGCTTCATCTCCTTAGGAAACCAGGCTGAAATTAATATAGTTGGGGAGAAGGGAAGAAATAACAAACATCAGCCTAAAATGAGAAAAACTTCTAAACCCAGAATTTTTAAGACAAGTACAGAAGACATTATTTCACGTGAGGAAAGCCAGATTTGGGAGCTTTTCACAAACAGATCAGAGTTTCTGACTTTCTAGGATTTTTGCTAAGCCATACTCTTAGGCTGCAATGAAAATCTGGATGATCCCCTTGTAAAAACGCAAATGCCGGAATCTTAATCCATTCTAACACAGATGTTTGACTGTCTAAATATTTCTACCAGACAAGATCATTTGGATTTGCTTTTGTAATTCTCCCCTTTCAGCACTGGAGGTGACCCCATGGGTCTGAGCGGCCAGTCTGGATGCCACAGAGTGCAAAAAATCAATCCAAAATCCTGAACTGTTCCGCTGGTCACAAAACCATTTGAGAGAATGAAGTGAACCCTAGGGACACAGTGCAGTGCGTGGATGCTCTTTGGACATCAAGAAGTGGAAAGAACACACCAATTTCCCTCACTTTCCCCCCAAAGCCAGTCAAGAGGAAGCCATGTCCAGGGAACTGAGTGTGATCCTGAGGCATCTTCACCAGGAGGAGAAATCAACAAAGTACAGCAAAAAACGGCCAGCAGGAGTTCAGGGAACATATGATCTTGAGCTGGTGGAGATTAACTATACAAATGATTCCTCACAGATTTTCCATCTGAGGTTGTAGAAACTGAAGGAAGCAGTTACATTTTCAAAGGGTCATTAAAACCATTCATCAGTATACTAACAGAAAATATTATTTTTTAACAGGATAGTCAGTGAATAGACACAAGGGAACCGTTTTGCTCTTTCAGACAGATAAACATCATGACCTGACTGAGTTTCTATGTCTCTGCATTTCATGATTGGGATCAATATTTTTTAAATTTGTCACGATTTTGAAGTTCATGTGTATTTTTATAGCATACTCAGGTGTTATGCTGTTTTGCCTTAATTTGCAACTGTCATGACCCATCTAATTGAAAAAAAAAAAAAAGAAAAGAGACTGGTCTCTGTTCCAACAGGGTGGATTACAAAACTAAACCTTCACTCTAATAGTACACTAAACTGTGTGCTTTTAGAAGTTATGTGGGTATTTATAGTTAAGTTTCAAATTATTTTACTTGTATATGTATTTGCTATCAACCACAATGTAATATTTCAAAGCCATCATGGCATGAACATCCAAGTTCAAAACTTCAAAGAGAAGTTGAAACATACTAACCCAGACCATTCTCATCCCCATGACTTCTTCAGTCAGAAAAGGTAAACAAAATGTCATTGTCTTTCCTCCAGCTGTTTTTAAGGTCTCTGTTTTGATCAAATTTTTAATCCAGAAATGTTTTTTTTTCTTTTCCTAGATATAGAAGGTGATGGAGTTATACTGTGTAAGTCAGTATGCCCTATATATTTCCACATTAACCAATCCTAACCACAATGCCCCCAAATGTAGATAGTAATTTTATTTATTGCTTCAGGAATATTTAATCTTTTACTTCTCTGTTTGCTAAAAAACACTTGTCTGCTCTGCAGAGCCCACAAATAACTTCAACAAATGCTGAGAAGCATCATTCATAACTAGATTAAGAAACAATTCTCTTATTGCCAACATTCTGTGTCAATCAGAAAGAAAAAAAAAATTCCTGTCTCACGTGTGATCTAAGTACAAGGACATTCCTTGCAAACACAGAAAGCTTTAAGTCAGTGATATATTTTAACTGGATTTCTAGGCATATATTTTGCATTCACAAACTGCATGTTAGTTGTTCATTATCTTGTCCGGGCAACTTAAATTACGTACTTCTTGCAAACCTGTTACGTTTCAAATATGTGTTGTAATATACTTAAGCAGTAAATTACTCTCCAGCCTTCATGTTGTCACCACTGATTAATTTGACCATATAAACTTAATTTCACGGAGGAGACGTGCTTAAAAATCGCACCTGGCGCACTTCTGACTGCTTTTCTGCCAGAGAAAAAGTCATTTCAGTTTCCTCGCCGATGAGAGACAGCCTACGTATGACACCGATTAGCGGCTTCCCCTAAAGGTTAAAAATACCTGGCGCTAAGAAACATTAAACCTGGTTAGTCCGGAAGCATCCAGGGCGGGGAGGCACGGGCAGATCACCGTGACCTACCCCGAAGAACGCCTGGGACACGGTGGTCGGGCTCGGGACATCCCGTTTCCAGGACCACCCTCCCCAGCCGCGCCGCCCGCCCTCTGCTCCGAACTTCCCCGCGTTCCCCTCGATGCTCGGGGCCGGGAGGGACGCGCACGGTACCTGGGCACTCCGCGGCGCCGGCAACGCTCCGGGTTCGGGCGCAGGGCGGGCGGTCCCTCCGCGCNGCTGCCGCGGCGGCCGGGAGAGGGCACCGACCTGGCTGGGACACCCCGTGCCCTGCAGCAAGCGCGGAGGGACGCGCCTGCCCAGGGTCCCTGTCTCCCGTGGCCCCCACAGCGCACAGAGCTGTCCCGCCGCAAACTGATATCGGCGGCAAGGGCAGATCCCGGTGCCCTAAAAACAATAGGGAAAACAGCTCTTACCTGGAGCCCTGTTGAAAGTATT
>WBMY01003780.1:207688-340093 GCA_013397315.1 Donacobius atricapilla
TTTTTGGCTGCAGTCCCTCGAACTGCGCCAGCAAAATGACACAGGACATCCTTCCACTCCTGCCCAACGCAAGCAGCGAGCGTGTGACAAAAAGTTGGCACCTGGATATAGCCATATATGACCCTTTTTGGCTCCGAGCCTTGTTACATCGCACAGGGAGAGGCCGTGGCGCAGCTGCACGCCTCTGTCAAGGCTGCTGGCCTCTGGGTCGTGCCTTCGGGCAGGAGTTTGGAAAAATCCAACCTTGGCCTGGAATCAGCAGTCTTTGCCACTTTCCACTTTAAATGGTGCCGTGTGAAGAATGCTGTTAGTTCTCTATCTTAAAGACTGCGTTTCAGTGGAAAAACAAAATTTACATCTTCAGGCATGTTCTGCCACATTATACCAAACTGGCTTCGAAAGCTTTTTAAAATATCTAGACATTTTGAGCATCGCATAAATTTGTTTTGTTTTTTTTTAATTGTACCAAAAGGACTTTATCTATTTTGAAATAACTTTAACCTGTTTTAGAAATCACACTACAATCTATCTATCTGTCTATGAGACTTCATCCAGCTGTTTCCCTAGATCCAGTCAGAGCCAAATGAAAGGGAAATCTGCACAGAGGTTTTCTATTTAGACTGAGAAACTTTCCATTTATTTTCTGAGAACTGGACAAATGCAGACAAAGATGGGTATCTTACCTGTGTTTTTCAGTGCTTACACTAAAAACATGTCAAGCTTGTCATCATATTTATTTATGATAACAAATAAAGAGAAACAGAGGATTAGAATTTTATTCCTCTTTGAAAATGAGCTTGGCTTTCATGAACCTAAAATCCCTTGTTTTTACTTCTTACATATTTTTGGCATTACCTAGAATACTTAGATCTATTTTTAACATTATTTAAGCCATGTTGTTAAAGTAATCCTATTTACAATGGGAACTTTAAACACCAAATAACTCAGGCGACTTAGAATTGGTTGCATTTTTATTAGATCTTTCCAAATGTCCTCTCAAAATACAAGAGCTGTACTTTGGAGTCCTGCCAATACACCCTCTAAAATATTTTTCTTAGAATATAATTTGCTGTATCTCTTTAATGATTAGTCTCTTTGCCATTTATTCCATTATTTGGGCAGATGGCTTGATTTCTCAAAAAACACTCTTATGGCTATTATTTTTAGCTTAGTGACAAAAATAACTGCTAGGTGTCTTTCCTTCTCCAGGTTATAAGGAAGGTTTATTCAGAAGAATGATCCTGCAGGTATTCTCTCACAAAGCCAGTATTTGTACTATAGGTTTACATTCAGCAGCTTCCTTTTCCAGCAGAAACTGAAATTCAATGTGCTGGTCACCTTCAGGGCTTTGTTTGTGCGAGAACATATGAGTTAAGGAGAATACACAGGTATCAGTGCCAAGGTCCTGTCCTGCACTTAGCTTGGCAACGCGAGGGCCTTGACATCCTTCTAGCCCACCTGTATGTCTTCTGAGGGAAAATCCAACCTATGGATTCCTTCAGGCTGAGGCAGTTGTGGGAGTTCTGAGTTAGCAGGAGTTGCTCCTCACCATTCCTGATGCAGCTGGCATGTGCTGTGTGCAGGTGGGATTTCATGTGTGAGCTTGGGAGTGGAGCACTTCAGACACCTGCTCTGAATCAGATCCAGCATGAATGCCTGGAGCAATCACTGATGCCTATAAGGGAGATGATTATTCCATGACAACGAGTTCTTCAGGGATGTGTGTGTTTCCAGTGTGGCACTGAGAGAAAAATCCTTTTTGCAAAGGAGTGAATCAGATACCTTAGTGGTGTTCAGTAGTGGAAAGCTGCTTTGAAGCAGCTGGGATCAATTTATTTTCTGCTGTGCGCATACCTTGACAGAAATGTGGAGCCTCCCTACTTAGAGCCACAACTGGGATTTTCTTTCATTTGTTTATGATAAACAGCAATTTCTTTATTTTATTTTCTCCTTTCTTGTAGCAAAATCAATGTCACTTGAAAAAGAAATTTTATATTAGTAAGTCTTGCTGAGAAACTTTTCATGTTGTAGCCCTGTGCAGTTTCTATATTTTCAAATATCTGGAGGATTAGAAAGAAATCCTAGTGTACTTTAATAATATTCATGCCAAACCTGTCTTTCTTTATATTGTACATATTGTTGGGAGTTTCAGATTCCCAAAGATGCCTCTAATGAAATCAATTGATATCAGAGGAAACAAACCAGTGAGGGAAATACTGTAGGTGACTATTTTTGAATTCCAGTAGCAAAATTTATGAAGAAGATTATGGTTTACTGTGGTGCCCAGGAGACAGGGAACAAAGTCAGATCCTTGCTAGTCCTGTGACCATGTTCCATGTTCCACTTGGCATCCAAAATTTTAAAGATAAACAGGACATAAATGAAGTAAAAATGAAGCAAAACCAAAATTCAGACTTCTATGACTGTTTTGCTCTCTGCAAGAGGGCACTGGCAGTACAGCCAGGAGGGGAAGGAGATTACACCTGGGGAGCAACGGGGAGCTGCAGGAGCACCATCCATCCTTCTCTGTAGGCCAGCTCACTGGATGGGCCATGGAGAAAACATCCTGCCAGGACCTCAGTCCTTGCCTGGGGATTGAGCTTTGCTGAGTTGGGTTTTCATACCGTGTACTGGATGTAGCAATGTATCAGAGGCTGAGGCTGCCTTTTAAGCTGGAGGCAGAATCTTGCCACAGTAAAGGCTTCTGAACTCTCTCCCTTCTGCTAGACCACTGATTTTAGAAAGCTGACATTTTGGATTCCTTAAAAGCATCAACTTAAGAGGTGCAAAATAAATTAATATTCCTTGGGGGGGAAAAAAATATTTTTAGATAAATAAGATGACAAAGCTAAATAGAAGAGATTTTATATGAAGGTAAAAGACATTTTTTCCAGAAGCAGAAGTTATGTGCAAACAAGGGAGCTTGCACAGATCCTAAACCTAAAAAAAATTAGGCTCAAAAATACAAATGAAGAGTTTGTAGAACAACTTGCTGAAGGCAAGTATAAAAGTTAATTATAGAACCTTAGACCAAAAGAACTAGGAAAAGCTGCAGAGCTGAGTAGGGGGATCACAAAAGACCATGAAAGAGGTACAAATGCAACTCTTTCTTTGCAGTGTTCTCTACCAAAGAGCTTGGAGACATTCATATCCATCCACTTTCTCTACAAAAATCAGGTCTGCAGGGTTACCCAATATTAAATGGTTGGAAGAAGAAACAAAAAGCTGATATAAGGAAAATGGATAATAAAATCAGCTTGCCTGAGTCCTATTCACCTGGAAGTATTTTGAGAGGTCAGGTATCGAACAACTGTCCCACTAAGTCTGAGATAAACTTGCCATTCAAACACCTTTTTGAACTCAGCCAAACAGACAAGTGCAAAATCTTTAGAAGGGCTCCAGAGGGTATTGGAATTTGAGACAATCCACTTAAAAATAACCTAAAAAGGAGTATCACTTGGCATATGAATAACTGAATGAATACCATCCTGGCCTGTATCAGCAATATTGTGGCCAGCAAAACCAGGGCAGTGATTGTCTCCCTGTACTCAACACTGGTGAGGCCACATCTAAAATTCTGTGTTCAGTTTTGGGCCTCTCACTACAAGAAAAACATTGAGGTGCTGGAGCTTGTCCAGAGAAGGGCAATGGAGTAGTAAAGATCTGGAGCACAAGTCCTGTGAGGAGCAGCTGAGGGAGCTGGACTTGTTTAGCCTGGAGAAAAGGAGGCTCTAGAGGGGGACCTTATCACTCTCTACGACTACCTGAAAGGAGGGTGTAGCCAGGTGGAGTTTGATCTGTTCTCCCAGGTAAAAAGCAGTAGGGTGAGAAGAAATGGTCTCAAGCTGTGCCAGGGAGATTTAGACTGGCTATCAGGAAAACTTCCTTCACCAAAAGGGTCATTCAGCATTGGAAGAAGCTGCCCATTCATCTGGGAAGTGGCTGTGTCCCCATTCCTTGGAGGTGTTTAAAAGATGTGTAGATGTGATGCTTAGGGACATGGTTTAGTGGTGCACTTGGCTGGGCTGGGTTAATGGCTGACTTAATGATCTCAAAGGTCTTTTCCAACCTATAGGATCCTGTGATCCTATTGTATGATTCTATTACATAATTCTTACGAGGAAGCTGTGCCTCTTCCCATCTCCTGGAGGCTTCATCAAGCTCCTTCATATGTAAACGAAGTATATAGACTTCACTTTATATAGACTTTTAAATTTCATTAATACTTCTGTTTAGTCTTTCTGGAAAGAACAGTGAAGGCCTTTATAGGGAGTCTCAACTACCTTGAGATTAAAAGGATTAATAACTACTTAAAGGCCCATCACAGGATATTAAAGAAAGTCATCCTGATTCAACTTCTGTCTCACAAAACAAGAAAAGAGTCACTGAATGAAATCCTTAGGCAGTGTGTTTAAAACAAATAAAAAGTACCTGTTCTATGTCACACATTATTAAATGACACTTTGCCCATATGATCAGAGAATAAAGTAGAAACAAAAATCATAAATGGGTAAAAAAGTGCAAATTATGGGAGAAATATTTATCAGGTTCAATAAAACACAAAAATTGAGATTTTCAGTTCTTTGTATATAAGAGGCCTCTAATAAATGACCCAAAACAACAAGGCTTATAATAGAGTACAGAAACAGAAAAGCAAGTGCATCATCTGTGTCTCAGCTTCTTGCAGCTTTAATATTTGTGGTCTTTTCTTGAGGAAAGCTCAGACTCTGGAGATAGTCAGAAATCTTCTCAGAGAGAATTTTAGTTGTGGAAGGTGACTAGGAATACTGGCTTTTTAAAATTTACTTATTTACCAATATTTCCATTAAAATATCTGCAGCATGAGCACTGCATGGAGCCCTCCCTAGTTTGCATAGCACAATTACTCTAAGTGACAGCATCTTGTTCTTGTTGCCATCATACCCTCACATTGGTCAAAAGCAGGAGAAGGCCTCCAACATGCTGGCCTCCAGCACCTGGCCTCTGAATTTGCACAAAGCAAGAGTGAACACAGAAGTTGAAAGCAACTGTGAAGCAAAAATCAAGCTTCCATTCATGAGACTGATTACATGCATGCATCCAAATACATGGAAGCTTCCACGGGCAGACATCCTGTCGGCTGTGATACAGCATTAGGCGTCATGTTTTGCTGCGACCTCCAGCAGAACTGACAGCTCTAAATGCACTCTAAGGGGAAGGGAGGAGATTACATTGCCCAGAGAATCTGCAGCTGAAATGTGTGTTTGTATCAGAATGACAAGGCCAGGGTCTGAACAGAGATGCCGCTTTTTCAGCCCAGAGTTGGCCCTGGCAGGTTGCATGTGAGATGTGCCTTGCAGATATCCAGTTCCTGCCTCATGCCCCTCCTCATGTCCAGGCTCACACATAAATTCATAAAAGCCTTAGAGGATTCAAATAGCCTGGTTACAAAATACATGTTGTATTGAAACATAGATACTGATGCAAACTGTACAGCCTGTTGTTGGCACTGCATGAATCACGCCAGGCCTAGAAAGAGTCTACATTAATTCCAAGTGTGCTGTATTTCCATTTCCAAACTGTTCTCTTTTCATATTCATATTGTGTGTTGCCTTCATTTAGATTATTTTCTTTCTTTTTTTTTAGGGTTTTTTTTGCATCTGTTAATGCTTTTGCCAAGTCTCTGTATACATAGCTAATTTCCAAAGCTTCCCTCATCCTGTTCTGTCTCTGATCTCCAGTTCTTACAAAGAAATATATACAATGGCAATCAGAAATTGAGCTAAAGAAAGAAGCATCTCTTGAACTAGTTGTTACAAACAAATCCCTATTATAAACAGAACCAAAAGAATAAGGAAAGGGTTTTTCCCACTATAGAGCTGTTTTTTTGCATCCTAGATATACACACAGTGTATTGGTGTCCTACCATTTTGGTCATCCTCGCTTCTTTTGTATGAAAAGCTTGTGCAACCCTTTGAAGGCTGTTTCTGGTTTCCAGGGGAAAACGAGCTGCTCCCAAGTCACTGCCGTGGGGAGCACAGGCACATGGGCAGCGTCACCAACAGCTCACGCACCATGCCATTGACAGCTTGCTCTTCAAACACAGAGAAGAAGGAATCCCAGTCTGGCTGGTGACACTTCCTCTGAGAGGGCTCCTCACTGAGATGGCTGGTGTGATGCATGGCTGTGTTCAGGAGACATATTTGAGAGCAGCTACAAAACACCTGCCATTAGGAACCTGCATTACAAAGTCAGACATAACTTTGGTGGATCTGATGCCTGTGGGGATTAATGGGCAAGACATGCAGCTCTGCCTGCTGCAGCAGCTGCCACAAAATCACAACACTGTTGTTCGATGTTAGCTTCCAAAAATTACAGAAGCACTTGTAACAAATACAGTTGTTCATAAATCCCTGGAATAGCCTGCTGGGTGAAAAGTTCATTAAAAGTCACATTCAATTAACAAATAACTGTCACAGCCAGATGTGTATATCCTGAGGTACAGTTTAATATGTCAGACACAGACAAAATGGCAGGCTAAATGATGATTAATGCTTAGCTGACAATTTCACAAAGCATCACACAAAGTAAAGGAATGCCTCTGAAATTAACAGCCTAATTTACATAGCGTCAGATAACTCGGATGAAAATATGAAGTAAGGAAAGATAGATGATATACAAAAAATGTAGAAATGCAATGTGCTTGCAGTCCTTCCCCAGTCTATATTTCTGTTTCACCCAGCTGGGGAAGAAACATTTCTTTTTCAGGTCAATAATTAGACAGAGATTTTGTTTGAAGTAATGAACCAAAGCAACAGAGCTTTAAGTGCATTCCCCAAAAGACAAAAAAGGTAAGGTAGGGTGTCAAATGTCATCACACAGAGGCTCAGAAGACCCAAATTGGAGGTGTTCATGAGCTGAGCCTTTCCAGAGCTTTGTGGAATGTCCTCCAGGCCTGACACATATTATTGTGATGTTACAACAGAAAGACAGGCAGCTGAAACTGTGCTTTCATGCTATGAATGTGCTGGCAACAACACTAAGTTAAGGATTTCTTCTGCCTACCTCACAGATGGTCACTTTTAGATCCATGAAAAGGTGCATCATTTCCCACAAATGGCTGTGGGCTCATGCTGGATCCAGGAGCAGCAAATGGAGCATAGGGTGGGACACAGGCACTAGTGAATATTACCAGAGGATTATCACAAAAACATGGTCTCCACTCAAGCTGTGCTCCACTGCACCATCAACATATGCTTAATTGTGTTGGTGAAGACCTGGGTGACTTGGCAGAGCTGTGTGTCACCAGCTGAAGTGCATTCAGACATGTCTTTTGCTGGGGTGATGTCCAGTTTATGCATCAGCATTCGAAGAGAATACACTGACTTCCTTTTGTCACACAGCTCCAACTTCCTACTGCAACTGAAGCAGTGCAGAAACATGCAACTCAAGCAGTGTAGAAAGGTTGCCAGGCCATTACTGTGTCCTAATAGTTGAGTTTTGTAGCATGAGGCACAGAAAAGGTACAATGCAGGCCCTGGAAAATTGTACTGTTGACTTTACAGCAGTGAGAAAAACCATGAAAATTGTTCTTGTTTTGTGAAATGGTTTCTTAACAGTCTCCAGTGTTCATGATTTTGTCTTGTCTGCTCAGTGACCCCTGAACCTCTGGTGACAGAAATTACTTAGCAAGCTAGTTCAGTTCAAAGATTCACATAATTCCAGATCTCTGTGGTATCGAATTCCGGACCAAATGCACCAGTTCTTTATACATTTATCTTTATAATAATTTCTTCCTCATTCTGTTGGAAAGGGACAAAGAAGTTAAAAGACATTTACTCATGTGGATGTCTGCAAGATGTTTCTTTACAACTAAGGTCAGTTCAGCCTTTCAGAGCTGCTAATACTGGCTCCTGCAGTAATGTCAGAAACTGTATGAATTCCTGGGCTGAACATTTTCACTTTTTCTGAGCTATCTGCCCTCTGCACACAATAGCAGTTTGACAAAAAGATTATATTGGATGGGGACATGAACCAGTTCCAGGTATAAATGTTGGGGAATTGTCCTACCAGGAGCAGTCTTGTCAGATGTCCAGAATAAGCTGTAGTTACTGGGGAAAAGCGCTAAAAAGGCAGTAAACTGAAGAAAAAAAAAGAAAAAAAAAAAGAAAAATAGTTGAATATGAAGAAGAATCTCCAGTTTTCACAGTCTACAAGGGCCAGGTTCACAGCATTCCTCTTGTTCATTTATTTATGTCATGGATATACAGACTGCACTGGCATCTCTGAGGTCTTCTCACGCTATTTATTATGTACTTGATACTTCTGTAAATGTTTTACAATATTATTGTCTGAATTTTTACTTTTTTTTTTTTAAGTAAAGCAAATAACAACTTCTTGTTCAGCTATAAATTCCCAGCTCTACAAATTGGCTTAGGAGAAGTGCTCTTTTCAGATGGCAGTCCCAGCTAAACACGTGGCATGTTAAGGTACCTAGCTTACCTTGGTCGTCTCGAAAAAGCCAGGTTGTTCCTCAGACTTTTGTTAAGTAGAGAGAGAGCACTCTTTAGTAAGCAGTGTGTAAAGGAGCTGGAGCTTTTAAAAGGACATAAACAGGACTCTCACTGGCGGCAACAGCTGGAAGAGCAAACAAGCACCGAGATGCGTCAGTGACAAATGAAACACAAATCAGTAGACAGACAAAAGACAAGAGCAATAGCACTGGGGAGAATTATCAGCATGTCACCACAAGGTGATTAGAGAACTGATATTACAGGCATCCAAGCACATCATTATCTATTAATTTGGTGTTAGTTGTCATTTAAATCTAGTATCTGAGTAATCTGGACTAAAAAGTTTCAGATATAAATGACACTAAATGCAAGTAATTTGGACTAAAAGAAATAAGACAATAGAGTGGACTTGAATCTGAGTTTCCACTTCAGATGTAGGGATCATTATGTCAAGCATGATGTAAGCAGTAATAAGCTTGCATTGTGTCTTCCTGGGAGGTACTGATTTCATAGCTGGCTGAGAGAGGTCTCCAGGGAGAGAGCACGTGGATACTGAAAAGCAGGAAAAAAATCAATTCTCAAGAGGGGTGAAAGGACTTTTTGTCTTAAAAAAAAAGACAAGAAAAGATGTTTCATGAAAGAGCCTCTCAGAATGAATCAGCCCTTTGGAGTGCATCAAGTTAGCTTTACAAAACAGACTGTTTCTATGTATTCACCATTCAGGAACCTTCAGTGACTCAGTGAATTAATTTCTTTCAGGAAGTTTCTCAGAAGTGCCTCACCAACATTACCGGAGAATTAATCTCTATAATTCAGTTGTCAAGCAGTGTGACTGATCACCTATAGTCTAATTCTTGCTCCCTCATTTAATGGTCTGTGTTTCAAAAAGACATTTTCTCCTAAAAAAAATCATCACCTAGTTCCAAAATTAATCTCAAATTTAAGCAGCCTTGAAGATCAAAGTTCTTAACTTTGTGTTTATTAGTCTCAGGAAGTGAACGTATCTAGGGCATAGACAATGAATTTGAAGATACAGAATGACCCTCTTAAAAAGTGTTGTATATGATTATCCAGGCTTTGTAAGACGGGAGTATTAATACATCAGAAAATCTTTCAGATCTTTAACAGAATGATGGATTTGGAGGTCCAAAATATCTTACTAGGTAATGAGTCTGCAGGGAAAGAGATTAAGGATGGAAATACCTGAGATTTGATCAGTTCTGAGGCAGGCAGTTTGAGCAAGAATCTATCCAACAGAAAAACCATCAGCGAAGGGTTGGGGAGAGAGATGAAGTTTTAGAAAGCAGAACTGAAATATGTCTCCCCTGGTGGTAATTAAAATGTGAACTGTCCAATAAAAACTACCAAAACAGTTGCAAGAAGAAATCATGTTCAAATAAAAGTTAGATATCATTAGACGGTGCCAACTAGAAATTCTGTTCTTATCCAGAGCCACTGAACAGGCCTATCTCCAATTTATTCATACATTATTAGGCTGCCAGAGCAGCACCTCCATTCCAGACTCTTCATGATGGTGAGAACAGCTGTAATGATTCACACAAAAGTTCAGTGACTACAGAAATGGTGCTCGTGGCCTTTACGTAACTCAAACTTACAATGAAGCTCCTTCCTGCCACAATAATTTAGCCACAGTAAAGGGCTTGGTTACTGTGGAATGAAAAAATTTTAAATCATCACTCTCTAGGGGACACAGAACCTGAGGGTTTTTTCCACTTCCATAATCCCTGGAAGACACATTTCCTCTAATTGTCCACTGGAAAGTATTATTTCCTCTTCAGATTTGTAGACATACCACGGGACAGTTTACAATGTGCAGAGATGGCTGGTCTTCTACCTTAAGAAACCACATTATTTGAAGGGCTGCCACTGAAAAGTTCATGTGCTATATTGTTTAGAGTTTATGCAATGTTTACTCACTTGAATGTGCTTTTAAATTTAAAAGAGCTGCTACTATAATTAAGTCTTCACATAGAGGACAGACAATGTGGTTCTTGCTACATTGTAAGTGCTAAATATTGATGTATTTTTTTTTCTGATTTGGTTTCATGCAAGAGAACAGAGAATTCAGAATTTCCTCTTCTACACTGCAGATGTGAAATGTGCAGAAAAAAAGATGTTTTTCAGTCAGAAAATCTGACACTTTTTTTTTTCAGTTTGTGTGTGTGCATGGGGTTTTTTTTTAGTTTAGCTAATTTAGAACAATACAACTTGATCATGTGAGAATAATGTCTGGAAACAGAATGTGAAAATAACAAAAGGAAAAAATGCTTTTCGTTGGAACACTGAAACACGGGGAAAAAAAATCATTTTCCAAACTTCAGTTTTAATTAGGACCTAATAAAGTACAGCTCCACATCCAAAGCAAAAGTATGACATGTTATTCCAAAAAACCTAAATGCTGATGGCAATACATAACTTCCATAGATGCTTCCTCCATTTTAAGGTGCTTCTAAGGATGCTTAAATGTGAATGAACCTCTTAATTTTATTTTGCTCTTTAACCATTAACTGGATAACCAGGTAATATGACAGATACCAGGAGCAAAAAGTAAGATATATGGTACCAAACATAAACAGTTTGAAGGTGAAACTGCCTTAGACTTGGTTGTTCCAATGGACATTTTTGTTGTAGACAGTTCTCCTTCAAATTCATTATATTTCTATTTCTTCTAGGTTTTCTTTCTCTCCTAGATCACACAGCGCAAATTGAGGAGGCGTTGCTGCCTTAAGACTCCCTTCCACAAAATCCACGAGATGGTCACAGATTTGCTAGGGTAGGAGTACAATGGATCGATAGTTTGCTCCCTTTTCTTCTTTCCCTGGAGCATGAACGTTTCTAGGCCGGATCTTTTTCCTTTCCTGCAGTCATCTTTAAAAACCTCACTTTTTTTGCTAATGGCATATTCAAGTCTTGGCATGAGAATGACAGAGTGATCCAAAAAATGGTGCCAGCCTCCCCAGCTTGACTATGTGTTGTGCTTTCTTTAGGAAATGTGCATAAAGGCTTGCACAAACATGAATTCCAGCATTTATGCTGCATATGAAAATACCTGCTACTAAATGGAAGGCTAGGAATGTTACCTGGGGCTCAGGACAGCATCTGTTGTAAGCTAAGCTGACAAGGATAAAAACTTAACAATGTAAATTCAGTTTATAGGTATAGTATAATGGCAAATATTCATGATGTACTTAACGTGTTCCTTCTGCACTAATGTCTGTGTTTTATATGCAAGGATATGCTGCACATTTATAGACCCAAACTACATTACCGATACTGGGACACCAGACTGTGCCTCCTTGGATGTGCAAGTCCAGATTCATCCCATACCCATCCCTGAAAGTGTTCAAGGCTAGGCTAGATGGAGCTCTGAGCAATCTGGTCTACTGAAAGGTATCCCTGTCCATGACAGGGAGTTTGGAACTAGAGGATATTTAAGGTCTCTTCCAACTCAAACCACTCCATGATTCACTCCAACTTGTAGCAGTGTGTTTTATAATCTGTGTTGAATGTTAATTTGTGGTTCAGTCCATGTACCCCCATTGTTATACATTTTTGGTTGTACCCCTTTATCCCCTCCCCACAGCCACATATCCATTCCCTACTCCCCTCCTCTGGGGACATACCTGTCAGCCCAGGGGTCCGTCCCTGCTGCCAGAAAGCCCCTGAAGGGCGTCGAGTGATGGGCTGTAGCCAGAGGGGTCCCCTTCCCTTTCAGGGAGATTGGCCCCCAAGGGTGTCACTCACCCCTGGGCTACTCCCTGTTTTACTCTGGTTGGTGAATTCCCTACTCCCTTGCCTCCCCCTACCTGGGCATAAAAGTTACTGTTCAGCCTTTGTTCTGGGCTGTGCCAAGGAGAGACTTTGAGGTGAGGAGGTCCCGTCAGGGGCCCCAATAAACTTGTGTGCCAACCGCTCCGCAGAGCCCTCCTTTCTCCTTGCCTCTGTCACTGGCACACACCCTCGGGCCGGTGCCGTGAGTTGGGTGCGCTGAGGAACCCCCAGGATCAGCCCGAGGTGCGCGGCAGACGGAGCTGTACCTGCCTGTGCCTGCGTGCCGGGGTTATCCCGGGCTGGCACAGTGGGCACCCTGAGAGGCACCAGAGACAGCAACTGATCGTGCCCTTGTAGGCAGCTCTCCACTTTCATTCTCCATCATCTGTGTTAGGATATATATGCCAGGAAAGAGATTGTCTGCCTCCTGAAACATGTCTCCAGTCCTGAAACTTGGGGTCCTGTCACCAAGACTCCAAAGCTTCCTCCTCCAAGTCTTCATCTTTAAATCAATAAGAAAAATATCAGTGGGTGTCGCCCTGATTGTTTCAGCCTTCTCTTCTGTTTCACAGTTTCATGTTTTGTGTTCTTTCTCACGCTCTGGTCTGTAAACACTGGCCGATATTATTGCAGTTCCAAGGAAAGTTTTCATTCCTGTTCTTAGAGGTATGGACAGCTGATGGACAGTTGTCTTGACCAATGGGATAGGGAGAGGTGCCAGCCTTTTCCCCCAATCCCTCGCCTTTGTAGAAATACTATATAATGGAGTCAAACTTTTAAATAAACGTAGTTCTTAGTTCATGCCTTCCGATCAAAGTGTGTGTGTTTGTGTGTGTGTGACGAACTGCGTCAAGTGGGTTAAACACCATCTGCTCGCTGGCCACATAGGGTAGGGGAGCTTGGGGAACCAGATGTTTATCTCAGGTACATCATTCTTCAAGAAAGCATTGAGAAAGCTTTAGAGTTGCCTTCTATTTGGTATATTGCAAGAGATAGATGAGAGCATCGCTGCACCTGTAATTTACCCAAGATGATGGACACCTTTAATCCAGCACCACCTGGACTAGTACACTTGGATCTTTCTCTTTCACCATCCTCACTATCCTAAAACTGTACCTGACCTCCTTTAGACCTGTTATATCATCTGCCTCATTTGACACACTGCTGTCACAGATTTTACCACACCAGAAAGAAGCCAAATTCCATTTTATTCTTTTTCTTGGAGCACTGAAATTGAAGTCTGCCTGTGTTGTTGAGTAGCTTGAAGCAGGCTCTTCTTACCTCAATTTCAAGTGGGTATGCATGAATATTTTTATCCTCAAGCTCTGATTCACTGCTCAGAGCTGGCAGAAAATCTCACCACCTTTTTTATTAGACCTTGCATGCCCACCTGAAATAAGTTTGCTGCAAGGAGATAGACAATTTCTGTCTTGACTTAAACCCTAAAGTCAAAATAGGCATTAATCTAGTTCAGCGTTTGGAAGGTTCATGTCAGGGTAGGTGTGAAAACAGTATGGCTGCTTGTGGTATGACAGAAGAGAGTGCAAAGAGGAACTGGCATCAAGTCTCTATTAAATAAAAAAGGAAAATTACTGGGAGTCTTGTGTTTCTTATAATGAACTTCCACATGCAGCATACTGAACAAGATGAGTGCAACAAAATCTTGCTGTGCTTGGGTAATCCCACAGGCACAGAGAGAAAATCAGTGCTGAGCATATTCCAAAGCAGTCACAGAAACACCAATGCTTCTGAATGCTTCCTCTAGCCAATGGCTTTTCCATCACTGCTCCAAAGTGACTGCTTCAATACCACTATTCCAGTGCAGAACACCATGAATTATGAAATTCAGATTTAGCAGTGAAAAAACACTGTTCCAGAAACCAACCTGTCAAGCCAGAGAAGAAAAATGGCAGAAGTATGTTTTTGTTAACAAGTGTGTAGTTTTTTTCTTTCATGGTATTTAACAATTTAACTTTGGTTTCTGCAAAATAAGTAAGTTGTCCATAATTACAAATAAGCAACTGTTGAAAGAGAATTTTGCCTCTAAACACTCTCTCAAGGTTTTTATTTTTTGGAAATAAGGACTCCAAATTAGGCATGATTGGCCAGAGTGGTCTGCTAGCAGGAGGTCCAGAGAAGCAGACAGTTTAGCTAAAGTTAACAAGACTGCAGAGGAATTATTAACATATTATTTTAGGCATTCATCGCTGAAAACATTGATTCTTCTTCTCCCTGTTTAAAAACTAGTTCCATATGAAGTCAAAGTATTCCTAAAATAAACTCTGATTTACTTCCTTGAATGCCTTGATCAGTATATCCATAGTGTGTTTTACTATTAGGCTATATTTGCACACAGGCAATTTGTTCCACTCCAAAAAATAGCAGCAAACTGTTATAGCTTGCCAAGAGATCATACCGACAGCTTAACAGATTGAGAGAGCAATTTGCCCATTTAGTACACAGACATAAATCTTTACACCTAACAGCTTTGTTTAAGGGCCAAGACTGCTCTCTCCTACACCTGAATCTGCCACCAACACACGTATGGGAAAGAAGCAGCAGTGAGGCAGAACTTGGATTTACAAATGTTGACTTGAATAGTGTTGCTCTCTCTTGAGTTTACACAGACGCAGAGTTCATGGTGTAATCCAAACTTTTTATATTCAGTCCTCCAGTGCTTGTGGCTGTGTAAGCCATCCATATACAAATTCCAGCTTTGCCTTCCCCTCACAAGTGCAACTCTTTGGTTGAAGGATTCTGGTCAATTTGTGCCCCTGATGGTCTCCCAGGATTCTGTAGAGGTGGGATCTTGGTATAACATAGCAAACTGCAGGTACCATGTTCCTTTCTCCAAAATCTTCTAAAAACAAGAGCAATGAAAGATTTCAGCAGTGCCCCCCACAAATATGCTCAGAGAGCTGCAGCACCTCTTCTGTAAAGACAGGCTGAGAGAGCTGGGGTTGTTCAGCCTGGAGAAGAGAAGGCTGCAGGGAGACTTAATGAGGTCTTTCAGTACTGAAAAGGAGCTTATAAAAAGAAGAGAGAGGGACTTTTTATATGGGCAGATAGTAACAGGACAAAGGGCAATGGTTTTAAATGGAAAGACAGCAGTTTTAGGTTAGATGCTAGGAAGAAATTCTTTACTCAGAAGGAGGTGAAGCTCCTAAACAGGTTGTCCAGAGAAGCTGTGGATGCCCCATCCCTGGAATTGTTCCAAGGCCAGGTTGGGCAGTTCTTTGAGCAACCTGGTCTACTGGAAGGTGGGCAGAGGGCCTGGAACTAGACGATCTCTAAGTCCTTTCCAACCCCAATTTTTCTCTGATTCTTTGTGAAAATTATTGCTCTATTTTTACCTACAATTATTAAATTACAAAAGGAGGGGTCCTTTTATAATTAAAAAAGAGAAAACTACAGGTAGTTGCTACAACTCGGAGCACAGTAAGACACTTTGCTAAGAATATCAGGAAGGCTGCACTAGGTCAGGGTAAGTATCCTTTTGCCCAGCATTATGACTCTGAACAAGACCAATAGCAAATGCTTCAGCAGAGAGTGTAGCTGAAGAACAAGCAGATGGTGATAGCTTTGCCATTCCAGTTTCAGCAATTACCATTTTAAGGATTTTCTGAATAGAGATTAGAGCTGGACAATTATGCTTAATAGCCCTTGATGGATCTTGCTAGTAGCTACTAATCGAAAAGGGAGCCTGTCATTTTGTGACTGATTAGTTGCTTTGAAAGCTCTTAGTGAGGACCTTGTGTAAGGCTTTTTCAGAAATCTAGGTAACTGCAGAGGCCAAATCACCCTTATTCATACGTTCACTAACTTTTTGAAAGAATGCTATTAGGTTTCTGCAGCATATTTTCCCAGGGGGCTAAACTGCACAGGTGCCTCCAGAGCCTTTGTGGCAACACATTTGTTGCTCCCTGTTTTCTGGGACAACTCCCACAGCCAGTTAAATAACAGCTAGTGATTCAACATGTTCACATTTTAATTTGTTCAAAATAGCTGGTAAACTGCATCTGATCTCACCAATGTTATTAATGTCTTCAAAATTAGCCACAGTGCCCAAAGTGTCAGTTCTAACAGCAGAATGATCCCAAAGTTCCTGCTTTCTTGTCCCAGCTAAATGCTTTTATGGAGCAAATATTACCTACATCTTTACTTGCTCATGATTACCTTTTAAGAAGATCAGAACCTCTGTATTGCCACTCATGACTGTCAAAGTTTATTCTTAGCTGAAACTCATAATTGAGGGAAACATGTCTTCACTCACTTTAAGAATCAAAAAAAGGTCATTGACAAAACAGACTACTAACAGCTGGTGTAAATCAGTGTAGCTCCAATAGTATCCCTGCAGATATATAAAACTAAAGAAAGATATTATCTTCTCTTAAAATACATAAATTTCCCCCAAAAGCCAGCTGGTTGGATGGATGGATGTATTTTAAGGGTTTTTAAAAAAACCCAAAAGCTTATTTCAGTAACCAACTGGCTTCAGATCTTGGCCACCTGGGCACATACTGGCTCATGCCCAGCTGACTGTCAACCAATATCCCCAGGTCCTTTTCCACCAGGAAGTTTTCCAGCCACTCTTCCCCCAGCCTGTAGCGCAGTGTGGGGTTGTGACCCAGGCATGGGAACTGACACTTTGTCTCATTGAACCTCATCCCACTGGACTCGGCCCATCGATCCAGCCTGTCCAAGTCCCTCTGCAGAGCCCTCCTGCCCTCCACCGGATCACCTCCACCAGATCAAGACTCCCACCCAGCTGTGTCATTCGCAAACTGAGTGAGGGACTACTCAATCCCCTCGTCCATGTTGATGAAGATATTAAACAGGACTGGCCCCAGTACTGAGCCGGGGGACACTACTTGTGACCAGCCTCCCTCCAAAGTTGTGCTGAAAGCTGCCGTCAGCAAAGCCACTGCTAGGAGGTCCCTCTGGAGACTGGAACCTGCCTAATGCAATGCCAGTGATGCGTCCTCAGGTACTCTCGGGCATCTCACCTGGCCGAACCTTACAATACACAAGACAGGGTGATTTTGAAGAAAACAGATGGATTCGAAATTCTTGCTGGCTGATGAAAAATAAGGATAATAAATCATTCCTTGATGAATTCCACCTGTTTCTTTAGACTTATGCCCAGGATAAGTGGTACAAAAACAAAGCTTCTCATGGCTGGACCAGTGGGGAAGATGGGAATAGACTGCAAGTTGTCAGTATAGGGTTTTAAAGGCATCCATCAAACCCTGTTACAATGCTAGCAGTAGTCTCCAAAATGCCAATTATTTAGAAACACTGAACCATAGTATGCTATACAAATTGAAGGGGGCTGATTTTATTACAAACATTTCTGTCTTTTCCAATTAAGAATGTAGCATTATGTAGTGATGTGAAACTGTCTTGTTAATTTAGCCTTGGAGAGCATATATTCCAGGCACACAATAACAATAACAGAGTAGAAATTAGTTTTCCTCTCTCACTTGCAATGACTGTCATGGGGCTTAATAGGAACATTAATAACAATCTTGACCCAATCTGCATCTAATCTTCTGCTGCCATAAATGGAGTGACAGCAATTTGCACAATCTGATATTTTGTTCTTTGCTTCATGACAGTAGCTGTATAAAACAGTTTCAGATTATCCACTCTTTTGTAAAGGATTAAATCCACACATATTTCCAAAACAAAAAAAAAAAAAGAATGTTGTTACTCCGAATGTTGTTACTCAATTTCTACCCAGTAATGTATTCTTCAGGATGATAAAACATCATTTTAGAAGCATACATGATAATGCTTTACCATTTAAATCCATTGCATTGTTTGATTTTGATCTACATTTACAGGTATTGCTAGAAGAAAAAAATGACAAAACCCACAAACTTGTAAGAGGGAGATAAAGAGGAACATTTATTCTATACTCCTATCTATTTGAATCTATTCGATTTATAGCTAATCCTTGATTAATATAGCCTCTGAATTCCATTAAATTTCTGATATCTCTATTACAAGTCCTTGCACAGTCCATTAGAAATAAGAATTTTATTCGTGTTCCACATCTCTCTCAGAATAGAGATCGAAACCTGGATATTGTAATCTGTTGCCACAGACATTATTTCAATATTTCACTTCATTTAGAGGATCGGGGCGGGGGGGAGGGGGAGAACAAAGGCGGGGTTTTGTATATTTCACTTAAAAATGACATAAGAGAAATGTAGAATCGTACTATGTACACAGATTCATTCCAGAAAATATACCCCTGTATTTTTCTGTTAACATTGTTGAGACAAAAACCACATTTTCACACTGTCGTCTTCCATTTGAACGCTGCCAGGTAGAGATTTCAATTCTTTAAGTTGCACTGCCCTCTAGGGGAAAGGATGTTTATCTGTAGTTCCAGGTCCATGACGCGAGAACAAAAGCCGGCCTGGCTTTTCTCCTTCAGTTTTGAAGGCTGAACACTTTGCTTCCTCCAAATATTATGCTGCTGCTTGGTACGAGTTCGGCGTGAGCGAGGCCTCAGTACAGCCACGTTTCATTTGCATTTTTATTCCCTTACATTGTTCTATTTGTGTGTGTGATGCCCTGCCAAAAGCATAAGCCTATTTAGTAGTGAATCCTGCTCTGTCTAGCTCCCCCTTCCTCTCAGTGGTCTGAGGACATGAACTCAAGAGACAAAATGGTTACCAGGGCTTCTCTGCTGGAGATTAAAGCTTGTGTAGCCTTGTTCAGGATCCTACACAAGGCAGCTCTGGGCTCTCTGCAGATCTGGTGTTCACTGAAGGAGCTGATCACAGTTGCTTCGGCAGACCACGGAACTGACAGGTGGTCTCTAGTTTGGAAAAATTACCATTTTCCAATAAACAGCTGATAAAAAGGCCGATTTTAGTAAGAACCTAAATAGAAACAAGAAAAGGTTATTTTTGCTATTTGAGTCCTGTTATTTTCTAAAAAGAAATAATCAGAGAGCTAGTCAAATAACGGATAGCTATAATTATCATATTCATACAAACTCAAAAAAGTCATAGGGAAGCAACATTTCTCACCAGAGAAGCCACCTGGGACCTAATATATCTGGGTATGTTGAATTCTATCCTCCTTCAAATGAAGCAAAATTGGTATTTCACAATATAATTTAACAGAATAAAATTCCAGAAGAGAAATTCCTATAGCAGATCTTTTCTCTTTTACAATTTCTTAGAAAAGATGATTAGTGAAGGAGGAGCAGGACTTGGTTCAGTGAAGTGTACATAATGCTTCAGTATCTTTCCACAGTAGATGCTCCAGATAAGATAGCAGAAATAATGACTGAATCAGCGAACAATGATGGGATTCAGTATTTGGAAAAAAAAAAACCAGATCAGGTTGGTATAGAGAGAAATAGACTGCCATGGCTCTCTGAAATTCTTGTAAGGAAAAAGAGCACACTGTGAAAATTGCGGGAATACTGAAGCAGAAAAAAAATCAGTAGCTAATGAAGACTCATCTTTGAAGAAGATTAAGTGTTTCACAAAGGAGAGGGAATGGAGATTATGCATTCATCACATGAAGCATGCTGCAATGTTAGCTGTGAGCTGATGCTGTGCCTCCAGGACCTTCTGGCTACTGTGGTGGTGTTATGTGGAAGGTGAACACAGCACACTTCACTGGCTCAATTAGTGCACAAACAAAAGTGAACTTTAAGAATGACTGTTCTGGGTCTACTGGCTGAACTAAAGGAACTCCAAAATTTCTCAATGTCCACTAATTCCGTGTACTTACCTTTTGAACAAATAGCTATAACCATTTTATTAATTATTCCCACGTTTTATCACTAGACAGTTGCAGCCTTAAACCTTCAGCCTGCAAAAATTCCTTCTTAGCCTTTTCTTTTCATGTTTGATTTTGAGAATAGGATTGACTTTAAAAGCGATTACAAAGGATAGATTTAGCAACATCCATAAAAAAAGCCAATCTGAGCCCAGCATGTAGTAGTGTAATGACTTCATGTTAGTAAGAAAGGAAATTTGTTGGAGACAAAAATGTTCTTAACTTGTACAATGATGCATAGTGCTAAGTATTTTGTTTAAAAATCCAATTTCTTTATGTATCCTTCTTAAGTATCTAGTTTTGGATCTTAAGAAATTTTACAAATGAAAGGATTTTATTTTTCAGCTGAGACAGCATCCTTGGTATTATAATACCCTCATTAAATATTTTTAAATAAATGTATGTATAAGGTATATTAAAATGTCTATAATATTAAATGTATTACCTAAATTTTCTGCTCCTTGGTTGATTGTTTTTTTAAAGGATTTTTAGGCACTACTTTTTCTTTTAGGTCTATTTTCTTTTTTTTTTTGGTGCCCCATTTTCCTTTTTTGGGGCAGTGTTCATCTACTAGGATTAGTTGGGAATTTCCACACAAGCTACATAACCCCAGCTAACATCTGTGCACACAGAGGTGGAAGGTCTGCACCTGGCCAGGGGTCTTTGTGATCTGTAAGTGTGACTTTTAGTATTATAATGAGCATAGTTCAGCTATAGGACACACAGACATCAAATATCTTGCCAAGTTAATAACTCATCCATAGACGTCCATCAACACCTTGATCTAGTACATCCTTAAAGTTTGCTAGTTCCCAGGTGCCCTTGACTATCTGTTTTACCGACATACGTCTTGATTTACCACATCTTGAGCTGCTACACCCACAGCCTAGAACCAACAGGCTTTAAGCCTTAGCTCCCGGCTGTCCCTGCCTGGCGGACCCTGCCCGCTCCCCATGCCAGATCCCCACCCCGTCCCCGTCCCCGTCGCCCCCCGCTGGGTTGAAGGCGCGCAGAGTGCCCCGGCCCCGGAACCGCGGCTGCGCCAGGCCGGAAGTGACGCGTGGTGCCGTCACGCGGCCGGAAGCGCCGCTGGGAGCCGTANCCAGCCGGGCCTCGCCCGTCGCCTCCCCGCGCCTGTGTCACACCGGGCGGCGGTGGCGCTGCCTTCCCTCCTCCTCCTGCGCCACGGGGAGGCTGCGGGCCCCAGCCCAGCCCCAGCCCGCCCCAAGCCGGGCTGTGTCCGCCCCGAGCGGCCGCGGCCCCCTCGCCGCCGGGCAGCGCTCCCTCCCCACCGCGCTGGAGGGGGCGATCCCTGCCGTGGTGCCCTTCTCTCGGGCTGCTCCCGGGCATCTGTCCGAGCCGTTTCGCCGGCGGTTCGGGGAGCTTTGTCCTTAACCCAGGCCTGTCGAGCTGCTGGGCGCTGCTTAATGCGCGTTCCTGTGCGGGAGGTGTCACGGTGTCCGCTGAAATCACCTCTCCCCGAATCTGTAAAGAGTCTGATCAAATGCTTTGAATTCCAAGCGTTTCTTTCGGGAAAATCAAAACTCGCACGTTTACCCGATTCTAATATTTGCGTTTAATTCCTCTTTCTTACGGCTTTGTCTTGAGCGGCTCCACCCTTTGTAGCATCTTTGTCTCGCCGAGCCATCCTTTGCTCGCGGCACAGTAATCCGTGGTGATGCGTCACCGCCGTGCTGCGGGAACGCCGTCAGGTGATTTTTGTTCATAGCAAACAGCAGATTGAGATGACGTTCAGACTGTTGGCACTGTGCAGGAAAGCAAAGAAGTTGGTAAAGAGTCTCCAGCTGAGGCGTTGCTTTTTTAGCCATAAAGTGATATGTCTTTCCAAGTCTAATTCCTGTCTGTATTGACACAATCAAGTGGTTTGTGAGTTTTTAGATGTTTGCTGTAAAAATGTCAGTGGGATTATGAAAATCTGAATTTTTCATACCTAAAATATTGTGCCATACGTTAATTAAATCAAATAACCTATTATTAAGGTGTTTATACGCACACACCTAGTGATATAACAAGACCTCATATTTATCCAAGCTCCTGTTTTGTGTTACCTGAATATATAGGCTTTGGCTCCTCTAATACAGAGTGACCTTTAATTAAGAGAGATGATCCATAATCCCTTAATCTCATGTACAAATTATATGAAATTACCATAGAATTGGAAAATCTGTGTAAATTAATTTCCAGGCTGATAGACCTATAAATTATCAACTTAGAACACTGATAATATCCTTTTAACTAATTACTGTCAGGGTTCATTACACTCTCATTTGCATTTTAAATATTACTTAATGATTTAGTCAGACTTTAATTACTAACTGAACATAGTTAACATTATTAATTGTTGTCAAATACTTCATGACATTGTGACTGTAAGCTTTAATTCAAATTACTTGAGTTCGTATACTAACATTTTCAAGTTCATAAACAGCCTTTCTGACAACTGGTTGGTGTTTGTAGTGTATGAAGAACCCCTGTCTGCTTGCTCTTGTTTGTTTCCCTACAGCAAAATTCAGCTAATGGCCTGTTAGATAAAATGGTTTGCATGGGCTCATAATCTTAATTAAATAAGATTTACTGTGAGTAGTTAACCCCTGTCCCTTTCTTTAAAGTGCCCAGACAAATCAGGGTGGGTAGTTTTTGTTGGTATTGTTTTTCTCTTCCCCCTGATGGCTTTAAAGCGTTCATTTTCTTTCCATATTTAAAACCAGAGCTAATCAGCACTTAAAGCCTCTACATCAGGTCTGAGTTGGAGGAGTCTGTCCACGCTAGTCTTTAAGGCTGTGGCAGTACAGACTCTGTTTGTGGCTCGGAGAAGGAAGCCCGCAGTGAGGGTGAGGGAGCAGCTGAACCGGGTGCAGCGGGGGTTGGTGTGTGCTGTGCTGCGGGCAGCGAAGCCCCCTCGCCTGTGAGGACGCTGCTGTCAGTGTTGCTCCTCTGCAGGGCCACGTGTTGTGCTGTGCTGTGCAGAGCCGCTCTGCTTGAGGCCCCATGTCAGGCCTCATGCCGTGCTTGTGTCTTCTGGGCTTTTGTGGCGTGGTGCTGCCGTGTGTTCTGCTCTGCCTGCCCGTGTGCTGATCAGGCGGTGCTTCAGGTTAGCATTTTTAAGAGCAGGAGGAGCCTGTCGGACATGGGGGTGAGGCCAAAGCTGTCCGTAAGAGCAGAGCCATCTCCCCAAAAGTCTTCTGCTCCTGACAGCCTACATTGGTAAGGCAGCGCCGTTTTCCCTCTGCTGTGTCTTGCCTCTATTGTTCTCTTCTTTGTAATGGCTGAGCTGCTGTTTTGCTCCTTTAATATTCTCTGTCAAGGCAAAGATCTTGATTAATTCGTTGTCTTTAAGCTTAAGAGTAGGGATGATGTAGCTAAACCCTGACTAGGTCCATCAGGGGCTTAGTGTTTTTGCAATTAGTTAATTCAATATCTAATCATTTAGTCATTACTCCAGTAGGAAGATAATGTTTGATATTAAAAACTTGTTCTCTGTGCATCAGGGACAGTAACATTTGACCTTCCATGATTTTGTGGGGTTTTCTGTCTCCTCCTCTGTCCTTCACTTTACATCTTGTTACGTGTTCCTCCTGCAATTTCCACTGCCCTGGGTAATGAAGTGACTAGTTCAGCAGGCATGAATTAACTTGTCTGCCCAGCTGGCTGCTCCCAGAATAGGTGTGTGGGTTGTCCTTTCTTATTTTGGCTCAGTAAACACTATTAAGCTGCTTATTTTTCTCAAAAGTATAAAGAGATACGAGTTGGTAGGTAAGTAAAAAAGTTTCTGGAAAGCAATAGATTTTTTTCAGTTGTGTCTGAGTAACTTTTTTCTAAGCTTCCTTATGAAACCAAGTGAAAAAGTAATTGTAAAGTAACTTTTTGTCTACATCTGTGACTAAGCTGAGTCACACCTGGAGAGTTGAGCTTTGATATCCATGATAGTACCTTGCTGTTTGTACTACTGAAAATTTTGTGGGAGGTATACTTTAAATGTAGGAAGAAAGTGGCACAAACTCACCTTGTCTCTTCTGCTGGTAAGCTGAATTCCGTGGGCTGAATGTTCTTTGGTTTCTGTTCTTTTTGAAGTCTTTAACAAGTAGTTTGCTGATAGTATAGTACTATTTTGTTGGAATGGTATGTATTTTATTCTTTTTTGCCAAAGAAAAAATTGGACTGTAACGTGGTTCCTTGTGTAAGTAGAAAGCTTGTATAGTGTCATGTGTCAATAGGTGTCTCTTGTTCAGAGATGTATGTGCATGAGCTGTTTAGGGGCAAAACATTTTAAAAGCTGATGTTGGAGCAGGTACACACTAGTGAGGTGGACGGCCTCTCTTCAGGCACGTTGTTTCCCAGTGAGGTGGAGACAATCCTCTTCATTGCAGCTACTGCTGGTCTCTCCTGTCTGTAGAAGCATTCCTGCTTCTGCTTCCCCTGAGGCAAGGAGCAAGTCGCTTGAATTGTTTAGGTATTTAACAAACCGTGTAACGCTGGGATTCCTTACGGAAGTGAATTTTTGTAACAGGTGCTCCTGTCCCCACGTTCTCTGCAGCAGGTGAGCTAGTCATATAGTCTGTTCTGCCAAACTCAACCTTTTGTTCAACAGTATACTTAGAAGTAGTAATGCAGACAGAATTAGTTCAAGAAAGTAAATTTTTTGAACAGAGAACAGATATTTTTCACTATTTGTGTGTGTAGGAAATAGCGTAAGACTATAAAATTTGGATGCTTTTGGAGACAATATTTGCCATACATTTCCTGCTCACAGAGCATAGATGCCCCTAGTGTGGTTGCTTGCTGTCGTAGAGCAGCCTCAAAGGTCCACCTGCTCCGTCTTCTATGAAAAAGATGGCCCGAGTGGGGTGCTCTGGTACCCTGTCCAGTTGCATCTTGAAAACCTCCAGTGATGGAGACTACCATATCCTCATGGGGGTTTTTACAGGGACTGGTTGCTCTCAGTCTAAATAATTTCTTTATTATATTGAGGTGAAACCTCCTATAATGAACTCTTTGATATTATTTGTGCTATAATGATACTGGGTGGAGGAGAAGGTGAAAAGGGGCAATATAATAACTTTCATATGCTGAAATACTTATAATGAGAATCCGCCTAGTTTCACTGGTTTAGCAAGACAAATGTAATGGTGAAGTTTGCTTATTCAAAGATGATGCTGTAGTGTAGTGGAGTGAAATTTCTTGGCTCTTTGGGATGGAACACATGTGCCAAACAGAACACAGGGAAGTTATTTAAGAGATGAAGTTTGTGCGTCCAGTGTGTGAGTCTGATTGAAACGGTAAGAATGATTATTGGCCTTTTCCCAAGGGCTTTTCAGGAGGCTGCCGGGAACGTTGTGGCAATCTGTCTGCCTTTCCTGGCAGCCCCTGGGGCTTCTCTGGTAGCAGTGGACTGCTGGCATTTTTGGTTGTCATATGTCAAAACTGCTGAGACCTCTTTCTGACACATCCCATACTGGGTGATTGGCATGTCCTGGTCGCCTGGCCTTGTAACTACTCCTGTCATTACCTGACTGAGTGTGTCTCATGCAGGGGTGAACAGCAGTGGCTTTTGTCCCATGGTGGTGTTGTCCCTGGGTGTGTGCTGGGGGAAAAGCTGGGTTTTAACCCTGTTCTATATCTTTTTGTGTCAAAGGTAGCATGGTTTGTTGTAGTTCAGAGAAGGGCAGTGATCACACATTTTGATTATACCTTTCCTCCTTTGGCTAATGTTTACTTCTGGGCCTTTGCCTTTTACTTCCCAAATTGTCACTCAGCAAGTGGCAGAGAATTGTTCCCTGCTTCCCAACCCTTTCCTGATGAAATAACTCCGTTGTTTTCTTCCCACAATTTTCTATGTGAGAATGAAATACCGGTAAATTTTGTCCTGGTTTTTTTATCCCCTTGTAGTATTACAACTGTACAGCATTCCCATCCACTTTTGGTGTTGATATTTGGTATCAATAACAGATGTACTGCATATTCGCTCTGTTCTTAGAGTTTGTAACTTTTACATTGCGTAAGTTACTTTTGCAGACCAACAGAATTATGATAGGTGAGTAGCTGCTAATATTAAATAGTTTGCAGCCTAAGATTTAGGCTCTATCATCTATGTTTTGTGTTTTGGAAATATTTATGGCCCCAGTGACGATAGTATCCCAACTGTGCCAGGTGCTGAGAGAGTGGTTATGTGACAGTTGTGCTCCTATCTTTTTCCTGGGGTGTGTTTGTTTAATCTCTGCAGCCGTGGAAGGGAGGATGTCGTTGCTAACAAAAGCAATCCATGCATGTCATTTAGCTGAAATGAAATAAAATTCAAGAGAGGCTCAACAGATGAGCCTGAATCCAGTCTTTATTTCTTCTGAATGGCTAAATGATTACTTCTGGCATAGCCCTAATTGCGCTGAGCAGTGGCGCATTCGGAAGTGCTGTTGTTTGGTGGCTCTGTAACGTGTTGCAGGGACTTAGTCTGCACCAGTGGTGGGATGCACAGCATGAGTCATTGTCCATGATAATATGTGATGATCTGCACAGCCTGATTAAATATTGAAATCTAGAAATCCATAGCTTTTTAAATAATTCATGTTCTGTCTTTCTGTCAGATACCATGCTTGTGTGGAAGTGCCCCGTGCCTGCTTTGCCGATGCTGCCCCAGTGGAAACAACTCCACCATAACTCGGCTGATTTATGCCTTCTTTTTACTCCTTGGCGTGAGCGTTGCCTGTGTGATGCTAATACCAGGCATGGAAGAGCAGCTGAAGAAGGTCAGGTTATTTATTGCTAAATAATGTCACAGATAATAATAATTGACATCTTGAAAGGCATAGATTTTATTTGGAAATACGTCATTTTGCTACCAGCTGTACTTCACAGTCACCATTAATTTGTTTGTAAGTCAAATAAAGAAGTTGGGGGAAGATCCCTCTGTAGATGAAAAATATTGTTTTGAGGTAAAGCCTTTTCTTTGAATGCTCAGAGCAGAAAAAATAAAATTTTACATCAAAGAAAATTTATGTATGTGTAGTTCCAAATTAAGTATTACTGAGATGCTTGTATTTATGGCACTTAATTGATTTTTATTGTGGTTGCAATTAAAAAAGATAACCACACTAAGATGTCTTCCAGTTTGGTCATGCTGTACTAGTTAAAATTCTATTTTGAACTCTGCAGTGAGTAACAAAAATATTTTTCAGTAATCATAGTAGCGTTTTCCACCCAGGGAATTAGGAAGTATTTGTAGGATCTTACAGTTTATTAGCTATGTGAAGATGTGATATGAAATTGGGAGAGTGGTAATGTGCGTTACAGTAGAGCTTACAGGTTCGCTGAACTTGGGTTGCATGTACTTCAGTTGGGTTTTGCAGTCTTCAGTTTTTTTCAGTAGATAGTAGCTTTGGTTAGGCATGATTTTCATGGGTTTTTTTCCCCCCAGTGATTCATCCGTAAATGTGTACTGTAGGTTGGTATAGTTACCAGGTTAGAACTTCATTGGGAGCTGTGTTAGTCACTTAGGAAAAATTGCATCCTTACGGAGTATGATTTGACTTCTCATGTCCTGGTAGTGGTTGGAGAGAATGTTCTCAGCTGTTTCATATGGAAGTTACAGATACACTCAGGTGATGGTGATGGTACATTTTTGGGAAAGGCTGTGTCTGTTTTAAAGAGATGTAAGCAGGCTACCACCTCCTAGCTATGTCATAAGCCTGATAGTAACTGTCAAGTCAAATTTAAAAGTTCCCAGATCTTTGATTATCTCTTAATTCAGATCAACAAGGGAAAACTGCTTTTCTTTGAGAAGTTCTGAAATTGCTAATAACATAATAAAACCTGTTAATAAGATCCCTGTCCTATTCCTGGTTACATTCAAGGTCAGGTGGGATGGGGCCTTGAGCAGCTTGACGTAGTTGATGTCCTTGCCCATGGCAACCCTCCTTCAACCCACACTATTCTATGGAAAAATTTATTTTATTTTATTCTGCCTATGAAGGTTTTTTTCTTCCTGCATGCGTTTGATATTCTCGTTGGACTGTAGCTAATGATGCAGTCCTTCAATATCATATTTTCTAACCGTTAGTAGTTTCATAATGTTACAATATTAATGGATTGTGTATTGGAAATTTATTAATATTTTATATGTATATTTTATAATATACATTTACTGACAGGAGGTCTTTTAAGGATGACTGACGTGTCTTATATTTATGACAGATTCCTGGATTTTGTGATGGAGGGCTGGGAACAAGTATTCCTGGTGTGCAAGGCCACGTGAACTGTGATGTCCTGGTTGGCTACAAGGCCGTGTACCGTGTGTGCTTTGGCATGGCCATGTTCTTCCTTCTCTTCTCCTTGCTGATGATCAAAGTGAAGAGCAGCAACGACCCCAGAGCAGCAGTGCACAATGGGTAAGATGCAGAAATGAGTGCTGAGATGAGTTAGTGGTTCATTTTTGTTTCATTCCATGGCGATTTTTTCAGGAAATAAAAAGATTTAAGAGCCTCATCTGTATTCTGAGAATTACATTCTTCTTAACTTAGAAATTTGTAAGAAGTTTTGTTCTTTTCAGAACAGTTTTCTTTTAAAGGTTATAGCAGTTACACATCTATACAGATATATAAAACATATCTTTTCTCTTTCTGCTGTCTTTTTCAGCTGCCCGTCTGCAAAAAGAAATGAGTTATGTATCTAATTTCTGAGCTTTCCAGTAGATTTTCTTTTTTACTTCATTTTAGTTAGGATTATCAGATGGAAAAATATCGTGGAATTTCAGCTTGTGTGTTGACACAAGTGGTAGTTTTCATCCAGGCTCTGCCTATGTGTAATGTAGCTCTTTGAACCAAAGAGATGTAAATATTTGTAAGAGGGCGTGATGCTAAAAAGCCTAAAATCATTTATGGTGCCTAATCTTGGTGGTTACTGTGATTGCTTAGAGTACTACTTTTTCAAGGTGACTGTATTTAACACAAAGCTATGCATAGCTGAGCTATAAAATTTTATTTTATATTCAGTATAGTAGGATTAAGCATGTCTAGCATAAAATGAGAAAAAGCTTAAAGTTATTTCTGTGGGGGAAAATAAAATAATTAGGACTGAGCAGAATATTACTTTGTTTACTTTGGGGGTTTTTTGGTCTAAAGAAAAAGAGAGTACAGTATTAAGATATGTTAGCAACAGTAACTCAGTTCAGGAGTTACTTTCCCTCCACCCTGCTTTGTTCAGGAGAACATGCTTGTTGCAAGCAAGAAGAAAATGGTTCAGCTTCATTCTAGATCAGAGCTCTGGGTTGTTTTGGTTTTTTTGGTTTTTTTTNAAAGGGCACATAGTGATTTTACATGATGTGGGATGTTTTTTACCTAAAATTGTTCTTAAGTGTTTGGGATCTCCTTGACAACCTTATTTGGAGCTGTGCTCTCCAATACAAATTTAGGTACTGTTTATGCAACCCATAGCAGTTTGCTCTTCTTAGCCAAACATCAGCGCTAGGATAAAAGGAAAAAAATACGTTATTTAACTGTTGCTGGTAAAATATTTAATAACATTACTTTCAACACTTCTGTAATAACTCATTGCTTTGTGAAAAGCTTTATGGCTTTTGATTTTTGGAATTGTGTGCATGTTCAGTTATACTTTGAGATGTAATATTTTTGTCAGTGATTTGAAATATTCAGAATACCAGATTTTTGCATCTATGTGTACTAACTTTTTCATACTTGCGTGCAGGTTAAGCCCAGTAATATGATCTAGTGCCAGTGTTCACCTTCTCTGCCTTTTTTAATGGCAGAGTGTTTTTTTGCCTCAGATTTATGAAAACAATAGAAAAAAACAATTACAATGTATCTGTGAGATAGTTTCTGGCTTGTACAGAATGCACAGCAGCTTTAGGTGTTATTTCAGATGACTATTGTTTTCAGTTGTCACATGGGGTAGAGCATTAAGATAACTTTAAAAAGTCTAGAATTAGAGATCAAATATATACAAACTTGAACCCATTCTTATTTCTGTAATTGAGAATGACATCCATTTTAAAAAGTGGATTCTAAAACTAGTTTTAGTGGGGTTTGTATTGCACTGTAAATATTACAACTTAATTCAGCTTTCAGACTGGATTTAGTCAGTTCTCTATATCCCAGGGAATTACTCCATTTCGTTCTGTATTCTACACTTCTGTCATCTCACATAGTTTCTCTCTGCACAGCGCACGCTTCTGCTCGTCTCTATTGTAGTAGCTAGCAAGAGAGATTAAACTTGTTCTAAGTATGGGAAGAACTGGGGAGGGATAGAAAACTTGAAAAATTGACAAGTGTTTGACATTGTGGGGGTGTGGTACGCATCATTGTGCTGTTATGTTCAATTTTGAAGTGCATGTAGATGGCATCATGCCTGTTTTTGGAGCTGCCTTTCACTGGGATCAGAAAAAATAGTCTTCACTTTCTTACAGTTTTCTTGGTGTAACAGTTGGAAGTTCCCTATGCAGGGTATATTTGTACAGTTAATACTTGGGGTGAGTTTGGTCTGTCTTTGGTGAAGGATACTCCCTTGTATGCTTTCTGGAAACGTCTGATCTGTTTTGATGCTCTGTGAATGCCTATCTTTTACTGGAAGAAAATTTCCAATGACACTGCACTGAAACAGGGACTTAGAACTTAATTGTGTCTTTTCTGTGCAGGATAAATAATCTGCTTTTATTCTTGTGATAAATCCTCATCAGCTGTAGGCCTAAAGAATCTGAAGTTGGGTGGGAAGAATCCAGACTTTTGTACGTCTCTCTCATGTAGAAAGTGAACCAAGACTGGTAGGGAGCTCCAGCGTAATATTTTATGTCATTGTAGGCACCAATTTTTTGATATTAAACCAAACCTTTGATATTAAAAGCAAGAAGGGATTTTTTTAACCCCTTTTTCTGATATGCAGACAATTCAGTAGTCTCACTGCTCTGGTTTAAAACGTTCTTAGGAAGAAAAAAAGCAGCTCACAATTGACCTAATTGGTAATTCATGAGTAAGAAGATACCTCTGGGAAACATGTCAAGCTCTGTGTCAGTCTAGTACAGTTTAAGCATAATTTTCTGGAGAAGAGAAATCTTGGGCAGGTAAAATTTTTATCCTGCCTTAAATGAGGCAAGTTAAGAACGAGCAAAGTAAAGAAAACAACTCTTAAAGATGTGTATTTTATGTGTGAATTAGACCAGAGTTAACAGTTGCCTTATTTTTTTAATTTCCCTTTAGATTCTGGTTCTTTAAGTTTGCGACGGCACTTGCAATTAGTGTTGGAGCTTTCTTCATACCAGAGGGACCATTTACAACTGGTGAGGGAATATTGTCTTCCTCTGTATCATGGTGCAATCATATTTAGTTTTAAAAAAAGTAAGTTGCATGCTGATACCATCCAGTTTTAATTGTCGCTGTGTAACTGAAGTGCTTCTCAATGTTCAGGGACGCTAATATGGAGGGGTAAATCACCAATAGTTTTTAACTGGTGTTGTTTTACTTCTCTCCTAGTGTGGTTTTATGTAGGTATGGCTGGAGCATTCTGCTTTATTCTTATTCAGCTGGTCTTGCTTATTGACTTTGCCCATTCCTGGAATGAATCTTGGGTTGAAAAAATGGAGGAAGGAAACTCAAGATGCTGGTATGCAGGTAAGGAGGGACTGTGCTATAATCAAGTTTTAAATTTCATTTAATGTGCATTGTGTTAAATAAGTTACTCGCTTGACGCAGTTTGTCACACACACAAACACACACACTTTGATCAGAAGGCATGAACTAAAAACTCTATTTGAAAGTCTGACTCTAAAATATAGCATATTTACAAAAGGCCAGGGATTGGGGGAGAAGGTTGACACCTCTCCCCATCCCATTGGTCAAGACAACTGTCCATCAGCTGTCCATATCTCTAAGACAAAGAATGTAAACCACCTTGAAAACTGCAATAACATTGGCTATGTTTACAGACCAGAGCGCGAGAAAGAACCTAAAACATGAAACCGTGAAACAGAAGAGAAGGCTGAAAAAATCAGGGCGTCACCCACTGAACAGTTCATTTTACCAGTGCAGAAAGGGCTGCTTCATACATAAGTATTATTTTCTCAGATGTGTAGTTCAGCTCCATTGATGTCCTTCTATTGTCAAGTTAAATAAGGGGAAGCAGGGAGAGGTGCAGCAGCCTCTGAGTAATCAGATCTATTCCCTGCGAGCAGGGCATGAGTTTCACACAATCACAGAATGGGTGAGATTGGAAGGGACCAGAGTAGCTCATCTGATCCAGCCTCCCAGCTCAAGCAGAGTCATTCTGGAGCTCATGGCACAGGATCATGCTCAGATGATTCTTAAATATCTCCAGTGAGGGAGACTCTACAGCCTCTCCGGGCAATCTATTCCAGGGGTGCAGTCATACACAAAGAAGTTCTTCCTTGCGTTCAGGTGGAGCTTTCTGTGCGTCATGATATTGGAGATGAGGCAACTGCAGCTTTTTGGTTTTGGTTTTGTTTTGCAGCCAAAGGTTTTGCTATCCCTTTAGTGCTGATTAAAAACAAAGTAACCTGTTTGTGCTTCATGTTGAGTAGAATCATCTCAAACAATTGTTTTTTCTAGTTGCCATTCTTCGAAGGTATATGCTGAGTGAAAGGCCAGGGTAGTGAAGGAGAGTACAAATCATCTCACTGGACAAATGATATTTTAGTAAAGTGTTTCAGATGTGATAATTTAGGTCTTTCAAAAGACAGCATGGCATGTCTTCATCCAGTGGACCACTTCCCTATTTATTGTTTTTACTTAGGTGTAATTTAGAAATTAGATTTTGTTTTAGCATCTATTGGGAAAGGATTTCTTCAGTTCCTTTTTTAAGCTGTTAGCCAGAGTGTGTGCAGTACACCTATGTTCCTTTATCCTCCTTGCTCTTCCTAGTTGCTGTTAAGAGCACTGGAGAATCAAGCATGGCTTCAGGATTCCCATATATTGTTTGTTTTTAATACTTCACAAGCAATTTGAGAACTTCTTTTAAGTATCAGTGCCCAGAACCCTTTGTTGTGTATTGTGTCCCACACTTAATAATCATGCAGTATTATTCCAATCTTAGTAGTCCTTGTTATTAACCAGTTTCACTATGGTTTTGTTTCTTCCCAGCTCTGCTCTCAGCTACAGCTGTCAACTATCTGCTGTCTCTAGTAGCTATTGTCTTGTTTTATGTTTATTACACTCATCCAGAAGGTTGTTCTGAAAACAAGACATTCATCAGTGTTAATATGCTCCTGTGCATTGGTGCTTCTGTAATGTCAATTTTGCCAAGGATTCAGGTACAATTTTAATTCTGTTGCCTCCTGTGTTATCACAATATAATCATGCCTGCAACTTTTGATTGCCTAACTTCCCTGTTTTGTGACTCCTTTGTGTAGGAATCTCAGCCAAGATCTGGTTTGCTGCAGTCTTCGGTGATCACAATTTACACAATGTATTTGACTTGGTCAGCTATGACCAATGAGCCAGGTAAGTGTAGTAGCAAGGTAGAGCTTTCTGGGTAACTGATTCAGCAATAAATTGTACTTCCACCTCTCTTGCAGGGCAGCATTAGAACAGGGTAATAGAATGTGCATGTGTTAGGGCTCGGCTGCGTGTGCTGCCAGGAGCCCACTCTCCTGAGGGATGGGAAGGGATGGGCAGCAGTGAGGCAGGGCAGGGTCTGCGTGGCTGGTCCAGGCAAGCTCCCTTGAGGGGCAGAGGGAAGCAGTGGTGCTTCTGCCACGGTGTGCTCACCTTTTCCTGCCCCCAAAGCCATGCTCCCAGCAATGATGTGGGAGGTAATAAAACAGCAACCTGGCCTTGCCCATGCATCTCTGAGCGTACTAAGATAATGTCTTTTCCCCCTGCTTATTTGGCATGTAAGAATTTCTGCTCTTTACTGGCAGAACTGCAATATTCTAAAGCTTAGATTTTGCGGATCACCTCTGAGGAGTCTAGGAATTTCATCTCTCTACCAGGTTTCACGTTTCTTAGGTGACCAAGTTGCTATTGCTCATAAATTCTGTTTTTCCAAAGTGAGGATTTATAACAAGTATTAATAAATGTTATCAATGTTTACTGTGTCAGGAAACAGTTGAATATCTCTAAAACTAAAAAAATACGGTGATTAAAATACATCACCAGATATTGATTTTAGTGGTTTTGATTTGGTCTCTGACCTTTTTATCTTAGTTATTACGGACAATCTTCTGTGCTTCTGTGTCATGCAATACATGAGTCACCTAATTCAGGTAGTGATTATGGGAAAGTGAGATTGTCTGCTACTTTCAGCTGTTTCATCAGTGTTATCTGTGGATGCTGTGGGTTGGGAACCACTCATAATAAAAACTGACTTACTGGCATTGTTTTCCATTTCTGGGATGACTCGAGTACCCCACCTATAGAATATGTTTGTCAAACATTTTCTAGCAGTAGTATTTCTGAAGTTTATTATATAGAAATTTTTGCTTTGCTGCATCTAATTATGTGAGATGGAATAGTAAAGCAGTTTATGCATGTCTTACTTAAGTTCAGAATCCTTTTATCTGCTCGAAGAGACAGATTTTCATGCCATATATACTGTCATTTCTCAATCTAGAGAGATTCAGTAGGCTAAAATTAGATTCAAGTTTTACTTCAAGACTGTCACAGTCACGAAGTTCCTTTCTATTTCTGTGCATTCAGCATGGAAATGTGCTATTAAATATTTGTCTTGCTCTTGTTTTATGTAAGTTCTAATGCAGTTTCCCTCACAGACAGGCGCTGTAACCCCAGTCTGCTGAGCATCATTGGTTACAACAGCACCACCATTCCAACCCAAGGTCAGGTAGTGCAGTGGTGGGATGCACAAGGAATTGTAGGCCTGGTTTTGTTTTTGCTGTGTGTTCTCTATTCAAGGTAAGATTCCTTTTAAAAAAATACATTAACTTGTATCACTTCTTACTGTTGGATACTAAGTGGTATTTATTTGGGTAACTGCACCGTGTCCTTTCATGTCAAATCCAGCATCCGGACATCCAACAACAGCCAAGTTAACAAGCTGATGCTGACCAGTGATGAATCAACACTGATAGAGGATGGAATGCCCAGGAGTGATGGCTCTCTTGATGATGGAGATGATGTTCACCGAGCTATAGATAATGAGAGAGATGGAGTTACATACAGTTACTCCTTCTTCCACTTCATGCTTTTCCTGGCATCACTGTATATCATGATGACACTTACCAACTGGTACAGGTATTTACATTTGATTAGATGTTGTGCTGATAATGAGCATACACGATGCCGTCTCTTGCTGGACAAGGAGGCACAAGTTGTGTAGGTCTTGAGTGAGCCTCTACTGTTTGAGTTACATTTTGGGAACTGTATTTGAAAACTGTAGCCAACCTTGTTCACAAGCGCCTGCCATATTTTCTAGGATGATTCTTGTCATTCACTGACCTGCTGAAATACATCCTGCTGAAGTAAACAGGACAAACTCTTAAATTATTTAACAGTTAAAAATTAGTAAACACTAGGCCCATGTCTGGTACAGAGAGCTAGAAAAAGGACATATTATATCAGCAGGTCAAGGGGGAGGTATTTCTTCCCATCTCCTCAGTGCTAGTGACTCCTCCAGTTCTGGGGCTTCTCAGTATAAGAGACATGGACATACTGGAGAGAGTCCAGCAAAGGGCCACGAAGATGATGCAGGGACTGGAGCATCTGTGATATGAGGACAAGGGGAGAGAGCTGGGATTGTTCAGCTTGGAGAAGAGACGGTCCAAGGAGTGTCTCACCAATGCATATAAACACCTGAAGCAGGTGTGCAAAGAGGACGAAGCCAGGACTTCTCAGTCCTGGACGCAGGCATTTCCCTCTGAACATCAGGAAACACTTTTCCATTGCTAGGGTGACTGAGCACTGGCACAGGTTGCCAGGGGAAGTTGTGGAGTTTCCCTTCTTGGTGCTACTCTAAAGCTATCTGGGGCAGCTGGATTTAGGTGTCCCCACTGAAACAGTGGAGCTGGACTAGAGAACTTTCAGTGGTCTCTTCCAACCACAGCCATTCTGTGACAGGGCTTGGTGGAAGGAAATTATGTTGTCTGCTCCGTGAAAAAAATCCCCACAATAAAATAGTTCTTCTGTGTGTGAACTGTTGCTAACAGCTTGATCAGACGTTCTTGACAATTAAGAAATACAAATTAAAGTCTCTAGTTACTTGGCAAAGAAAAATTTCTGTCAAAAAGTCAACACTAAAAGGTACTTCCTATAGAAAGAATTCTTAATATATAGTCCTGCTGTGGATTTGATTTGTAGCCCTACTTGGGTCAATATGATGTTAAGATGATTAATTTCTCTAGGTGGTGTCCTCTGGCAAGGCAAAATACATTCTTTGTATCTCCAAGTGCTACCCATTTACTGCCTTTCTGCAGATTTGTTAGAGATTCCTTGTAATTATTTCTGCTTCTTGGCAGCTTCTCATACGGAGTATTTTTTTGTGCTGCTGTTGTTTTTCCACCTCCTGTGACACCAACTTAAAAGTGCTGTTCTTGTACAGACTGGTGTCAGCTGCCTGGAAGAAGGGTCCTGTGAGGTGTGAATTGAAAATGATCACCTGTGAAAACAGCATTGAAGGGTGGCTAAGAACACAAGAATGTTGTATTGAAAAGAAATTGCAAACGTTCCTTTTTTCTTTTCCTTGGTTCACAGTCCGGATTCTTCTTACGAGACAATGACCAGCAAGTGGCCATCCGTGTGGGTGAAGATCTCTTCCAGCTGGATTGGCATTGTGCTGTACGTGTGGACTCTGGTGGCTCCGCTGGTTCTTACCAACCGCGACTTTGACTGAGCTGTGCTGCTCTGGAGGGAGGCAGTGCTAGCGCCTGAAACAAACAGTATTCTGGGTAATAGCGTGGGTGTAAATACGTGTGTGCGCGTGTGTGTGTGTGTGTGCTGTCCAGGTAGTATCCCCTGCTTTGTCCTGCATGATTACCTTAAATCACATCTTGTCATTTCATTAAATGACTTTTTCTAGCTGAGCTCAATGGTTATTGCTGTAATGATGGTTTTCATAGGATTACTCCTAGTTTGTGTGCTTTGGGAGCACAAAATGTAAGATCGAGCTTTTTGAAGTATGGTTTTTTCCCCTCAATTGCATTAAATGGTTTTAGGAAAAAAACTGCAAGTGTTAATTAGAGTAACTAAGCAGTGTTAGGTCAGGCTTTGCAAGTAAAGGAGGGGCTGCCTTTGATGATCCCTGTTGCCTTGATTCCAAAATAAGCCTTGAGTAAGTGTTGTTAGACTCAAAGTAGAGCACATTAGGGTTCACTGCACATCTTGCAGCACTTTGGCACTAACAGCCTGACCTTTTCCATGCTGAGGGCAGCAGTACCTTCAGCACAGATGAGAGAGGGGAAAACTTGCACCTGGAGCTGCAGAGGAGCCAGTCCAATGTTGTCCCATTGCACACAGGACAGGCACCCTGGGAAAAAATATCCTGGTATCAGATGCTCAGAAGCATGTTTTTAAGGCACCTGTTTACAATGTGCATCTACATATTATTATTATTGTTTTTTTAAGTAGTTAAATGGCATAGCTGTGCTGTAATTTATTGCTGTTTTGTGTGCCACTTTCTTCTTGGCTAAGCTACAATCATGGAGTTTGCAAGGAGCCGAGTGGTGAAAGCTGTTTAAGCCCTTTGGAGGAATTGAGTATTGTGATTGAAAAAAGTGGAGAAAAAGGAGCACTGAAATTACAATAACAAAAGGAGGAGGTTTGCATTCACTGAGGCTTCAATTGAAGGGTTTCTTAAAATATTTGGGGCTCTGAATCTTGAAATCTTTTACTGTATTAGGTATTTTGCTTGTTGTCCATTGCCAGAGATGGACTAGAGCCTAAAAAGTCTAAATCTAGGCATAGTTCCTGTGCAGTTATGAAATCTTGAAAATGCTTCTGTGCTTGCTTTGTAACTGAAGTTCATAAGCTGCATAATTTCTCTGTTACTTGCTACAACTTGAGCCTAGAGCAGCCTGACTGGGAGTGACCCTGGAGCCTGCAGCAGCTGTCACGCTCATCTTTCCGTGGTGTAACTGTAACTTCCTGTTCCTGTTCTCTAAGCTTTTATTTTAATTCTGCACCTGAACACTGACCTTTACGACAAAAGTCTGACATGTCAAGTCAAACTTGAGACAGTAATGGAAAGACTAGTAAAGGCTTGTAATAATTTGGAATATGTTGTTACCTTATTAATAAATAAATTTCGATGAAGATGTCTCATGACTGTGCTGTCTCATGCTGCTGCCAGATACGGCGGGAGCTCACGTGTAACCCCCCCTGGCTGAAGTCCTCTGCCAGTTCTGTGCTGGCGGCAGCTGTGTCCCAGCAAACAAACATGCGTTGCACTTGTAAACGCATTCCTGCTTCATCAGCTGCTCCCATCCTCCCAACAGGATTGCACCTGTTTAAATTTGGGTAAAACACCTGAACACCACTTCTACTATAGCAGTTCCCGAGTCCTGTAACAAAGAACAAGTTACTGAATACAGAAGATGAGCAGACTGCTCTAAGGATTCAGCTCCTTGTACAGGTGGCCAGATTACTCTTTTGAAAAAGAATTTTAGATACGCTGCTAGAGTTGGAGAATGTGGTTTTTTGTGTTGCATGTATGAAATTAATGCAACCACCTTTCTCTCTTTGCTGAGCCTTTGTGCCCTGGAGGTTCTCGGAGCTTATTTCCAGTTTGATTTACAGTTTATATTAACATCAGGAGCTCAAGGTGAGATGATCTGGTTTAAAGTGTGTCAGCTGCCCCTTCACCTGATGGGGCGGGAATCCCCTCTGGCCCTGTAGCACAAGTACACAAACTCACGGCAGCACCTGTGGCTTCCATGAGGGCAGTAGTGGATGGACACATACCGTGGAGGAGGGGTGGGGCACCTCCACCGGAAGGAAAGGGATGGGGCTCTGCCCCAGCTCTCAGTAAGAAATCAGAGAGAACACCCTTTTTTGTGCTACTACTGGAAAACAGTTTGCTGCATTGAAAAACTGTTTTCCGTGAGTTGTGCAGAGCAGACCTTCCACAGCTGTTGTGACAGGAAAACAAGAGGCTGTTAAATCTGTAACTGCCTGGCACACAGAATAAGAGACAAACTCTTGACACGGATCACACTTAAGTAACATTTATTTTGTCAGCATAGATGGTCCAAGTTAAACGTACTCATGCAGTCATGGGGCCTGGCAGCTGTCAAGAACTTTTCCCCAGTTTGTGCTATGTGTGAGCACTTCCACTGAAGTGAAAGTAAGGCAGAACCAAGATTTAGCAAGGTACAGGCACTTTGTTCCCAGCTGAAGCAGGGAAAAAAAAAGCCTACATCAGGTCCTGGTCCCCCCACCCCAAAAAAGCCTCATGTGTGTTAAACAAAATGTAAAAAATAAAAACCCCAAAATACAGAAAGTCAGTGTTCCCTAACCACACGCTACTACTTTATGTCATCATAGGTAAGACAAGAACTATAGGAAACCATAAACCAAAGCTCACTATTGACAAGTGTTGGTTACCTGCGGCACAAGCAATGTGTGCAACACCAAGTGTTCACATCAGTGCAGCAGCAGCCTGGCTCGGCAGTGCCAGGTGGCTTCTCTAACTCCATAGCTAAACAACTGCTTGTATAAGATAGGAAAGGTACTTCATAGTCCACATACCTGGTTACATAAAACAGTGATTTACAAAAAACTCATACCAAACGATATTCTAAATAAATAGTTCATGACTATATACAGAGCCTCCCTCACATCAGTTTTCCAAGAAGGACATGTCTGTGTCCATGGGTGCTGGGGCAAGTTCGCACAGGTAGAACAGCGTGGCTTCACTCGCCTCGGCCTCCGTCAGCGGCTCCAGACGCACCAGTTTGCTCTGGGTGGGCTGGGGATCCAGGCTGCTAGCCAGGAGCTCCTCCCCTTCCAGGGATTTTTCAACAGTGGAAGGAGTTTCAGCTGTGAAGCTCCCACTCTCAAGAGCAGAGCCTGGGCTCCCATCGAGAAATGCAAGGAGTGGAAAGGCAGTGTAGTGTATCAGCTGCTTATCTACGAGGGAAAAAAATGCCCAAATATCAATTCATGTGCATTTCATTTTCATGCACAGGGAAAGAACAAAATCCCAACCCACAGTACTTATTTAAAGAAGAATTAATAAAAAGATAGGTGTTTGTGTTTGTAAAGAATTGTTATGTCCATGCATAATATTATTTGTGCAGATTCACCTGCGAAGAATCAGTTTCTCTGCATCTAGTGCAGAAACAAAAATCTAAAAAGCAAATACACTAAGTATTGTGTTTTGGTTATTTATCAGCATAACATAAAACCAGATAAGGAGCAAGTAACTGAGAAGCCTTTTAGGGTACTATTCAACTGTTCAGGTGTTTCAGTAGATCACTACAACTAACCCGATGTGGGCTTAGTACCTTGAGTTTCCTGTGAAGCCGCTGGACCAGCATTATTCTTGTTTGTTTCTTTTCCCTTTGTTTCTGCCTAGAAACAAAAGCAAACTCTTAAAATACACGTTTCAAGCCTGTTCCAGTGCTACTGGAAAACAGCTGACCAACTACTACTACTACAAAAAAATTATTTGTGGTAAGATGCAGTGGCATAATCAGTATTACCCACGCTAACACACCTTGACTGAGAAAACATGAAATGGAAACACAGGCTACAGAGCAACCAAAACTAATGGTTTAAATGAACAGGACAAATTCAAAGTGCTACATCTTTGCTCCACTGCTTACTACTGTGTTTCTTTTCCCACCAGACAATACACATGAAACCATTCTGATAGAAGTGCATACCATGTTTGCAAGTAAAGCTCAGTGGATACAAAAGTCAAGAGACTGGTACAATGTAGAAGTAATACGAGTTTTAAAGGCCATTACTAATTAATTGGGGTGCTTTTTCCTTTGGTGTTTAAAGCCCAACAGAATGAACTCAGCTGCAGTCTTCCTATTTTCATGCAAGTCTTAAAAGCCAGAGCACAAAATGCCACGAATCCAGTAAAGAAAACAAAAGATGAGTGAATTTTGTATTTCTCAATACTATGTATGTTGAGCAATGGATTTAAGACTTACTTTGGTATTAGTGACATGATCATGATCTGTGGGATTCATCTGCACAGAACTTGTAAAAAGCTGAGTAAGACAAAAGACATTAAGGTTTAGGTATCTCAGTGCTGCTATTAAGAATACAAGACCATTGCTTCTGCATGTGTGAGAATAACCCCTGTATATATTCCACCCTCTATGAGGACTGGAGTCTATTTACAGGTAATTACTGCTTTTACAAAGAAAATCTAGCTTTGGAGCACAGTGGTTTGGAATTCCATGAACTCTGATCACAAAACGAACAACTGTATGGTATCTAACATGGTTTGCTGCAGTCTTAAAATACCGATTTCTTCTGACATTGCTGCATGGGTAATGCTGTCTACAACATGGATGAACCTAAGTTGCAAGTGACACCAAGCTGGAAGGAGTCATCAGTAAGTGTAGAGCAGAGCTGCTTTTAAGAGGGATCTCACTGAAGTGGGAGAGCGGCCAACAGGCACTCTAGCAGATCCAACAGCCACATGGCACCAGGAGCCAGTAACCTCATGCACCGGCCCAGGTTAGGGCTGAGTAACAAATGGACAGGGAGCAGCACCTCAGAGAGGGGACATGGAGTCATGGCAGAAAACACCCTGCCACCAGCCAGCAACATGGCCTTGCTACAGGGAGCAAGGTTCTTTTTAACCCCAGTTCATTGAGAAGACCACAGATGATGTGCTGGGTTATTTCAAAGCAAGAGTATTAAGTGACTTGGTATCTAACTTCACATCACAACAAACATAAAGCATTATTTCATTAAGAAAGACATTGTTCAGTAAGAAACTTAAGCATTCACTTGAGCAGTGGTGTAGCATTAAGACTTATACCAGCACTCCAGAAACTCAAATATTTGTAACTTTGCTTTGTAAAGGGAAGGAAAAAAAATCATTTGTGATTTAAATCCATATTAAATAGCAACAACACACCATGTTTCCTATATCCTATTACGAAAATACTTAAAATTAAGTCAAAATTACATCAACCAGGAGATCTGGATCTATGCTGAACTGTCGTCCTGACAACATAGCCTGGAAGTCCTCTAAACTGCAGTCGATACTGTCCAGATAATCCAGAAGTTCAACTCTAGAAGGCAAACAGTATTTTATTGTTGTATCCCTTAATAAAGTAAGAGAAATCCTTAAGTAAGCTTTACACAGATGTACTACATGCATCTAAAAATCTTCACCAGAACTAGAATGAACTAAGTCTTTCACAAGAAATGACCTCTGGAAAAAAATGAAGACTTCTACAGTCTTTAGAGGAGAACCCAAGTCAGCAGACAGGTGCTCTGGAATAGGTAGCACAGGAATTACATCAACATACACTATTACATGACATTAGCAGAGATGCAATTCTTTTATCCACATAGCCCTAATGGGTCTAATCCACCTGCAGGAGTGACAAAAATAAATCCTGACCGTTTAAACAATCTCTACATTACATTGCCAGATTAAACAACTCACTCACTTAACAATGAAAATCAGAGGTTGCATCTTAGGTCACATCTTAAAATAGAAAGATCTTCAGAAACTGGCTGGAATAAGTGGCCTGTAAGTTTAAAGTTCTCAGTAGATAACTGCTATTCAGTTCTTTTTACTTCAGTCAAATAATCAGTTCTAATACTTAAATAAACAGAAGACCAGACTACTCACTTTCCAAGAAGATTTATATTCTGTGAAATTACTCCATTTTCATTGAGGATGGAATCCATCACAGAGACTGGGTCTTCTGCAGTTAAAGTTGACTGGTTATTCAGCTGTACAGCACTTGACATGAGTGGGCTTGTGCTGTCACTGACAGGGCCGACTGGGTCATTACCTGGGACAGCAACTGATTCAGCGCTTTTATCCCCTTGAATTACAGGGGCATATTCATCTTCATTATCATCTTCCACAATTACAATATCGGGAGAATGGTAGCTACAGCTACAGCTGTAATGTGAGATAAATTAATTACAGCATTTCATACACATTTAAACTGGTACTATTCCACAGGTTTAGTTACCCTTCACTTAAGTCAAGCTAGTATTCAAGCTACTACCAGGAAATAAACTTTTCTACTGCTTTTCAATACTAAACAAAGATACTCAAAATATCTATTTTCCTTTGATACGGTTCTGTAATGATCAGTGCAATTAATGCAGCTCAGTAGATACTGTTGTTGCCAGACCACAATGACCAGCAGCTAAAGAGCTATAGGAACACCGACACCTGAACAACTGCAAGCTTGCATATAAATATGAAGTATGTACAAAGTGAACCAAATCGTACAAGGACATCAAGCCAGACAGACAGTACATATTTTGTGTATTTCCTGTTGAACAGCATCAACTCTGGAGCACCCAGAACAAAGCATCCTGGTCTACAGGTTTCTAGTTACCCTTATTATGCATACCAGGAATGAAACGTGAAAACAAAGAGCAAGCCTCAACTGATTTGCTTTCATCCCTATTCTGGTTCTTAACCCTTAGAAAGCTGATAGTTATGTTGCCTCTCTATCACAGCCTTTTCTATCAGAGAATGCATTTCCAGGCATCAGCTGAGCAAGAACAATGGTGCCAACTCAAGTATAATGTACAAACACTGAGTTTTTTCCTTGAGGCATAATACAGGCCCGATCAATCCAATGCAGCTCAAGAAGAGAGTTGCATCTCAATCCCTGGACCAAGTTTCAAGTTGCTTGTAGCTGAAAGATGAACAACTTCCGTAGTACTGGAGCACAGACACGAATGAACATAATCACAAAAAACAACTGGGACTGTAAAACCAGAACCCTGAAATTAATTGGCTTAATGCAAAGAGCACACCAAAACCTGACAAACACCACATGTAAATTATTCTCTGCAAAACCTGGAAAAACAAAGGAAGTCGTTCCGGTCTGTACACATAACCAAAAAGTAGGAAGACTTCTCTTACTCTGGCTTTAGTGTATTTAACTATTAGGCAGTAATACAGATTGCTTTCACCAGTTTCCATTTATCCTCCTGATATTAAAACTCCAACAGACAATTTTGGAACAAATTTAAGGTCAATAAATCAAAAGCTAGTGTGAATTCACAGATGAAGTTTCTCTATGTGCAGGAGTGCTGAATAATTCTAACTACTTCATTAAATAAATTATCTAAGACATCTGAATTAGTGCATATTATACATTTATCAACACACACTTCTTGAGACTTCTTACTTGGAAGAATCTGAAGTGGTATCTTCACTTGTTTCTGGTGTAACAGGAAGATTTTCTTCATCAGCCATGGGATGTTCTTCCTCACCCACATCCTCAGTGACATCATAAATAACAATGTCATCTGAAATCTGTTCCCTTTGTTTTAAGCCCTCATTTCTGTTGAGAGGTACCTGAGAATTATTTTTAAAAGAGTCAGGGCACAGAGGGATGATGAGCTTCAGCATTTTGACAGTTATCATCATATCTTACAGTGCTTTGCATCTAATGCAGTCTAAGAGCTTTCCTACACCTTGGAAATTACAAGCTGTTTGTACAGATCTATGTTTAATAGAAAGAGCCCTACAAGTAAAAAAACAAGCCAGAGAGTAACAGCTACAGGAAAAAGATTTGGCAAATACTACAGGCATAGAAATAAAATTATACTAGCACTGTCAGATAATAGAACTAAAAAAAATTAAAACAGTGAGTGCTGTTTAAAGAGTACTTTGTTATAAAGCTACTAATTCTAGTGCCGTACTACAGCACTTGTTTTAACAATTTCCTCGCCAATCGTTATTTGGACAGCAGAAAACAACTCAGTGGTGTGACTCATTTGAATATAACAGGAACATGACATGATTTTGCTGGGTTGGATGCTGCCTTGCAGAGCAACACACTGAGCCCTTGTCCCTGTATGGGGCCAGGGCTGCCACGTTCTCCAAGATAACCATGCAACATTATACAAGCTATTTCTAACAGCACCATCCTTAAAAGCAAACTGCTTTCAGCAGGATTGTGTCAAGCCATATTTAATACACAGATAACTGGTTTATACGTGCTTATGTTGGAAAGTGAATGATGATTATCAACGCATTTAGCTTCTGAAAGGAAACAACACAGCCTATCACTTCTGCAAGCTGACAGCTCTCAGTACACAGCTATGTTATAGTCTCCATATGACAATGAATTTGATCCATCCACCCACCTGCACTCCATCATAACAGAGAGCACCCATAAGAGAAAACTTACATGGTGGCTATTGTCAGCTGGTTCTTTCACAATTTTCTGAAATACATTCGACTTTGTAGGTCCATTAGTGTTCAGAAGTAGAGGCCTGCATCAGAAAGAGTAAAGGAAGAAGGCCATCTCAAACCCACCTCTTCGGTAATTAGTCAACAAGGTCTGTCAGTTTACCAAGCGGACGGAAAGTTTTCAAGACCATATTTACCTCTTGCGTTTCAGGCTCACTAGTTGGTTATTCTGCACCAAGGTAACAATGAATTGTACAATCTGTAAGGGAGAGAACACTACTGTTGGTTGCTCTACTTTGTAATTGCTTCTCTCGGGTACCAAGGCATCTTATAGCAAAAGACGCCAATAATAAAATCTATACATAAGCAGCGAAACATTTCCTTTGTAAAATAACTTTTATACAGAGCTGTTCAGAAAACCTAAAAATCAAGGTGATAACCAGTGCTGATAATATCTAAATACTTATTCAATTGTTAAAGAAAGACTTTTCACATAGCAGGGGGTAAGAGCCAGCTTTTACATGACATCATACAATACACAGACAGACATGCAGCAACTCAAACAACTGAAAGAATTCTAATAAGCAATGACAAAAGGCACATAGGGATGTGGACCATAGAGATCATCTGTATCTGTAAATCTTGGTTCTGGTGAAAGGCATTTTTGACAGATTCAGAGAAAAATTACATGTACAATTAACGGTATTCATCATCTGTCTTTCCTTTTGAAATGTTAGCCTTCCTTCTCTTATGTTTTAAATCTAATGCCTTAATGTACGTATCTGGCATGAAGAAACTGGGGAAAAAAAACCCAGTTAAGTCTCTGCTACTTGCAGCAATACCCTTTCTGGTATGTTAAAAAAACAGAACAATTAACTCTATGCATTTATATCAGTTTTGGTAGATCATAAACCTGTTAAATAATCTAAGTTAACATATTATCAGTAGGTTCCACTCAATTATCTAATCCTCTGGTGACTAGGAATACAGAGTCAGTGGGTCAGTTAAGTGGGGCAGCAGTGAACTTCCAATACGGCATCTTGTAATTCTTATAGTGAGAAAGTTTCTCCCGAGAACAGTTGACACAGAGAATTAGACATCTGATTCCCAAAGTAATAAAAAATGGATGGACCAAATTAAGGGCAACTTAATGACTGATGTAGGACGTTCTTGAGCCTCATTCTCAGAAAATGTTTACAAGACTTTAGCCTTATTTTCTGCTTATGCAATAAAATTCCCTGAATGTTTGTATCACTAGGGTTTGTTCATCACATACCACCCTGCTCTTTTTTCTAATAAAGAGAGATTTGACATTATAAAAAGCTGAGTGATGGCAAAGCAAGGTAATATGGCAAAGCATTCCTACTTCAGAAGCACACACTCAAGCACACACGACACTTGAATGAAGCCTTACCTTTCGAATAACTTGCTGCTGTTGCAAGTGTTTTGCTCTCAGTTCTGACACTTCCCTCCAAAGGGATTCGTTCTCTCTGTTTAAAAATGATGATTTAAAAGTCACACTAAAACCAGTTATTAACTTTTGTTAAATATTAGTTGCCTTCATTAAAACTCTTTGAAATGTGTTTCTAGATTGGGGGTTGCTGTGGGAGTGTCACACAGGCAGCAAAGCAGCCTTGGAAACGAACTATGAAACAGAGACTCAAACACAACAAACAGTCCGCAGAGAATTTCCATCTGCTTTAAAGGAAAAAAAATAAAATTCCCAAATTTGGCAATAATCATTACCCATACAATCAGCATTTAAAAATAAACTATCAGCATTTAACAGTTACTCTATTAGCTCCAGTAAGTGGGCATGTTAGGTGATTGAAAATAACATGAGCATGTCAAAGGTAGCAGTTTTCATGAAACACTGCCAATTTAGTAGTCTTGGTTCTTCCAGTACTGACAGAATTCCAATTACTGAGACAGTGTAAAAATTGCCTTACTGTAACCACAAGCCTTGTTGTTTCCAACAGTGTATGCCATGTTAAGAGGTAGATAATGAGTATCAAAAGCTTTAATGAATATGGGTAGACAACATACCATCCTCCTCTCTTTTGTAGCTTAATTTTCAACACAAGGAAGCCAACTCCACTGGTGGTTGGGTTTTTAGGAAACCTTAAACTAAGATTTCAGAAACACCAGCTCATATGCAGCGTGATGCAGGGTACTACTCACTCATCAAACTGCTCCTCTGTCCAACATACAATTCAAGAGCACAGTCCCATCATGAAATAAACAGCAGAAGTCAGGGATTCTGAACTTTCTCAACTTTTTCATTAGCTTTATCAATGTGTTTTGTAGGACCAGGTCTTCTGATTTAGCGCCAGTTTCTACCTCAATCACTTTAAATTGATGGGATGACAATATGGATGCAAAGACTAACCACTATGTTCTCATCTCTACAAACCGTTAGCCCATTAGCAACTGGCGGTCATTTCAGTCAAAGCCAGCCCTGCTCGGGGCAGCAGTTTGGACCTGATGGCTCTCTGATGCTCCTTTCAACACAAATTCGTCTAGGATTTCAAGAGGGCAAGTATGATTTTTACTCTAGACTGGCCAGATTCTAACAAAGACTGTGCCTAAGCAAAACAAGTTTGCCTCTGAAGATTCTACCACTCAAGGCACTAAAACTGAAGTCTAGAAATGAGAGGATTTACGTCTTAAAACCTGAACTAATTGCTGACTTTTGCCACAGAGGTACACTGTCATGAGACCTTCCACTAGAAGAACAAATTGAAACTCTTAATAGCTTCTACTGAGATAATGTGACTTACAGTGCATGACCTTATGCTCATGTATTTCGTCACTATCTACATATTCTAAAGGATTAAGTAAGTTGTGACACACATCTCTCTCACTGTTCAGAATAAATCATAATTTCTAAGCAGGCAGTAATGAAACTAAAAAAACTATCTATTTGGATTTTCAATTCTGTTTCTCTGTTAATGAGGTAACTAAGGAGTTTCCTAAATTAAGATTTCTAAACACATTTTCATAGGTATTAACTTTTTTTAACACACAATTTTAAACAGTGAGGGAATGAGGACAAAAACAATAGGAAAATAAAAAACAATGAGCAAAGACATTAATTGTCTAATAAAAGTATTATACGTAAACTGTACAAACCAAGCTCTGCCTGAAACCAAATACTGTATCTATTTCCAACTTGAAGACAAAACCCAGCATACTTTATACTAAGAGCTGATTTAAATATTCACTCAGCATTTATATGGAACTATTATTAAAGGTGTTGTTTAATTGCCTACTACTAGAGAGTTCTGCAAACACCAACATTGCCTATTACTTTTAATATCAAAAAATTCAATTTTAAAGTAATTTTTCTATTGAAATGTATGTTCCTAAAGGAATAATTTAAATTAGGCAACCAGTAATCAAGAGACATCTAGAATTAGGTCTTTGTCCAGATCTAGTATCACAATTACTCAGCATTAATGATCAGACACTGATGAAGCAACTTACCTCTTCAAAAGAGACAACTGAGATTCAATAGTCGTTTGTTTAATTTGCACTTTTTGAGCACTGCATATTATTTTAGAGAGATCTTCCTGACGTATCTTGTTTTCTTCAGGTCTTGAAGAAGAAACCTTCAAAAGATTGGAATCCAGAAACAACACTTCCATTAATTCCTGCTTAATTATTATTCTCTTTTGGTGATCAAGTACATTTTCTTAGTAATGTTGACAATATATGCACTTTATTGAATAATAAACCAAGCATCCCAAAGTCCCCAAAACCAGAAACACAGCTGTCACCACATTAGCTTTAGTTGTTACAAACATTTGTGTACACTCAAGACTCTTCAGGCATTTTCCCAAGTACTCTCCTTCACCATGACTGCATCACAATAACCTGGTGATAACAAGTACATCACTGCTCACTGGTTTTGGCTGGCATGGGGCAATTTTCTTCATAGTAGCAAATACAGGGCTGTGTTCTGGACTTGTGCAGTTCTGGCACTACAGAGATGATTTTGCTACTGCTGAGCAGTGCTTACACATGGAGTCAAGGGCTTTTCTGCTTCTCAGCTCACTCCACCAGCCAGCTGGCTGGGGCTGCACAAAAAACTGAGAGGGTACACACACAGCTGGGACAGTAATCCCCAGCTGACCAAAGGAGCATTCCATACCGTATGTTGTCATGCTTAGCATATAAAACTGGGAGAAAAAGAAGGAAGTGGGGAGGGTGCTCAGAATGATGACATTTGTCTTCCCAAGTCACCATTAGATGTGATGGGGCCCTGCTTTCCTGGGGATGGCTGAACACCTGCCTGTCCATGGGAAGTGGTAAATGAATTCCTAGTTTGGCTTTGCTTGTGTGCATAGCTTTTGCTTTAAACTCCCTTCATCTCAGTCCCTGAGTCTTCTCACTTTTACTCTCCCAATTCACTCCAGCATCCTGACATGGGGGGAGTGAGCCAGAGGCTGCGTGGGGCTGAGCTGCTGACTGGGGTTAACCATGACATCCAGTTTAACTTGCGGTATTTCCATTTGCCATCTATAATCACTTGACTCAATAACAGCAGAGGATGCTTCAGAAGCATAACAAACGTGTTTATAGGTTTGCCCCATTCTCTTGGGTGTAAAGTCTAATGCTTACAGTAGCTTTGTTCTGAAACAAGTTACATAAACAAAAAGCTTCTTATATTGCTGATGGTAAAGTCAAAGCATGCTCTGCACTTCTAATAGTAATTTGCAAATTGTCATATTACATAACTCATGCTTTTCTGCCACCTGTGAAACTTCACTACAATGACAGCAAAGTAGATAAAAAAGCTTTGTCAAATCCCCCAAAATACCATTTTTAACAAGCTCAAGTTGTAAATGAAAGCAGGGCAGTTTGTTTCCATAAACTTCAAACTTATTTGCACTCCCAATCCCGCAGTTAAGCTTGACGTGAACTTCATTTCTCATCAACATTAAATAGTACAGGTTTTCCACACACTGAATTTTCACTAACCTTCCTTTTAATGTGTTCCAGCAAGTCCTCCCGGCCCTGTCTAAAATACGTGTGCCGAAACTCAACTGGACCGTCTCGCTCCAGTTTGACAATTCCAGAATCAACATGGACAACTTTCCGGAAGCCATCTTAAAAAAAAAAAAAAAAAGGGAAAGAAAAGAAAAGAAAAACCTCAAAATCCACACTAAGAAATTCAAAGTATGCTGTCCCAACTATTCTGTTGCCAATTTTGAGGATACGACAGTTGCAGAGAACACAAGGCCACTGCTCAAAGGAAATTATAATTTAATTTTTATGTACGGGATTTAGAATTATGCTAGAATGCAAAAATCCAGGAACTTACACATGTTCAACTGTCTGACAAAGCTTGCCATATTGTTATGCTTGAAGTACTTGGGAAGAATCTCCTTTGCGAATCTCTGTTCATTCAACACCAAGAAACTCCTTCCATTCTAAAATGAGAGAGACACATTGAGCTACTTAAAAACCATAGCAGAAAACACACTAGGCTTTTAGAATTAATCACCAGATTGGAATGTTTCCTTTTGCATGCAGTATGTTACTGATCTGCTTGCCTACAATTTTCCAAAACAAAAAGAGTACAAACCTTGCAGTTGCAAAGCAACTGAGTGCTATCAATTTACATCATCATCTGTATCTGAGGGGGGATATCTCTATTGTTACACACTGCTTTATCAAAATATGAAGTAATTGTTTACTAGCAATTATCACAGTTTCACTACAGGACAATACTATCAATTTTGAATGCAGTTTTGAAGCCCTAGTAAGAAATCTTAATGAAGAACCTGAGCAAGGAAAAAAAATACCAACAACGAGCTGACAGTCCCATATGCTTTTCAGTATAAAAGCATGATCGGTTTGATAGGACTTGTAGAGCAGATGGAGCTGTCAAAGAGGTGATGGTGTCTGTCCACTGGGTTTTGGAATAACCCAAATGGGAGCCACCTAAAGCAAGATTCCCCTTTTGGAACGCCAATTGTGAGGGAAGACTGATCTTTAAATTAATCTGCAGGCTTTAACTAAAATAGAAGGATCAGCTCTTTGTTCTTCAGTGGCTGCACTCCATTTAACTACAGGGCAAGGAGTTGGCAGAACGCAAATTACCTACTTCAAAATGGTTTAGGTTTTGTCTACACATCCACAATACTCTCACCCCGTAGTTAAAAAGTTTTAACTTCAACAAATGTCAACACTTTTCCTGCATCTTCTTAAGAGGCCTTTCTAGTTTAATGAGTCACTTTTCTTACCCATGAATGCCAGCAGTTCTATGATCTCAAGAAGCTTAAAGAACTGACTCTAAGACCATATGAAGGTCCTTGTTTCAGCTAGGATACAATTAATTTTTTTCTTAGTAGCTGGTAGAGTGCTGAGTTTTTGGATTCAGCGAGAGAATAATGTTGATAGTAAATTGATGTGTTAGCTGTTGCTGAGCAGTGCCTACCCTAAGTCAAGGTCTTTTCAGCTTCCCAAGTGCTGCTAGCAAGCAGGTGCACAAGAAGTTGGGAGGGTGCATGGCCAGTACAGCTGACCCAAACTGGGCAAAAGGATAGTCCATACCACAGAACATCATGCCCAATATATAAACCAAGTGAGTTATCCAGCAGGAGGGCCAGCTGGTGTTTTCGGATGGGCTGGGTACCAGCCTGCAGGTGGTAAGCAATTGTATTGGGCATTGTTTGTTTTTCTTGTGTTTTCTTTCTGTTTTATTACTGTTATCATATGCTTCATTTCAATTTTAAATGGTTATCTCAACCCACGAGTTTTATTTTCTCTACCTGGGTGAGGGGAAGTGAGCAAGTAGTAGTTGCCAGTGGGGGTTAAACCACAACAGCCCGTTCCTGCAAATCAGCAGGGAGCATCAGAAACAGGATGTTACAAATGGCTCTCCACTGAATGGCTTAGGCGCTTAACACTGAGAGAAGGTAGGGAGATGAACACTTCCAGTGATGCCTACTTACCTCCTGCTGAGAATCAATCAGTGGAAGAAAAAGGGGAAGCAAAAGGAAGGGCAAGAACAGACTATTTTAGCCAATGCTGTGTGTGACACTCACAAACTGAAGGTGCTGAATCAAGTGACAGTGCAGTGACTTGTGACACCAACAGATAACTTTCATGTGGTGCCTCACTTTATCAACACTTCGACATTGTCCAGGCCTAGCACACGAAAATCTCAGAAATTCTCTCATCCATATCACAAGTAATCCAAATACCTGCCCTGCCACAAGAACTGCTTGTTGCTAATAATATCAACCGAGCTGGGTGGCCCTTGCCCTCTATAAACAGCCTTGCAGAATCTCAAACAATTGTTTTTACTGTTAATTAAAAAAATTACACAAGGATACTTAACAGGTATTGGTGTGTTTACTTGAGATAAGCAATGGACTTGCAAATTCTCCATTAAAAGCATAAGGCCGCAAAACCAGCGTTTTTTGATGGAGACATCAATCTTCATACAGCCTTTAGTATTTCTCTTAATAAAAGAAAAAAAGCCCAAACAAACCCCCAAAACACCACAAAAATCCCACCCTAAAACAAAAATAAACAAAATGAAAAAAAAAAAAAAGAAAGAAAAGCTGTCATAATCTACTGAGGCCTCCTGCTTTCCTCTTTGGGAAGTTTTGGCTGAAGATACTGGTAAACCATTTTCAGTAAAATATTTAAGACATTTCACTATTTCTAACATTTAAAATAAGAAGCTCTCAGTTGAGTTTAACTCAATGCCATTTAAAGACATCGATATGATTTGAGAACAAGATTTTACTGAAAACTGCATATAGGAAAAAAAAAAAAAAAATAAGTAGCTATTACTAAAATATGTGCTTATCTTTTAGCACAACTGTCAATGATGCTCACTGTATCACCTTGCCAGCCCTTCGTCGCACTGTAAGAAGACCGGTGCTCAATTCGACTTCCCCCGTGGCTCACTCCCTTCCCGCCACCCCAGCAGGTGGGCACTGAGCCCAGGAAGCCCCCGGCCATCCCCCACGTGGCCGCTCCCCGCCGCCCCTGCGGCAGCACACAGGAAACAACACAAGGCCTGAGCACGCCGCTCTCCCCTCCCTGCGGAGCTCTCCCGCAGCCCCGGCTCACCGAGGGCGAGCCCCGTTCCTGGCGCACCCAGCATCCCGCGGTGGGAGATCCCCCCACAGCTCCACCTTCCCCGCACTCTGGCTCCTTAAAGCGCATAACAGAACCCCCGGGCCCCTTTCCGCCCGAGCCTGCTCAGCCAGAGCCGCCAGACAGACAACCCCCCCTCCGCAGGGGAGCCTGGGGACGCGCCCCCAGGGCGGGCACCCGAGCTCCCACTCCACGGTTAAAACAAGGGTGAGGCTGAGGGACGAGGCGAGCCGGCCTCGCCGGAGCAGAGCAGCGCAGCTCAGCTCAGTCCAGTCCAGCCCAGCCCGGCCCGGCCCACGCCAACCAAGCCATGTGGCCGTGCCCTCATTTTCCGTCCCTCCAGGCGCACGCCGAGGCCCAGGGCCCCCAGGAGGCGCCGGTGCCCGCCGGAGCGCAGCGCGGGGTGACAGCGGGGGCTCCGCCAGACGCGGGCGGAGGGGGGGGNCTGAGGGAGGCGCGCGCGTGCCCCGAGCGGGCCTTCTACGGGCTTATCCCAGCCCCGGCGTTCCGAACCGCCTGGGAGAAAGGTGGAGAGGAGCGAGGCAGCTCAAGAACAGGAGTACGCAGGGTGTGTGCACAGCAGGAACGTCCAGCCCAACTCCCCGCTAAGCAGACCCCTCTGCAGGGCAACTTGTGTTTAGACTCCAGACTTATCAGCAACTGCAAGTGCGAAAAGAAACTGAGTGCCTCAAGGAAAACAGCCTAATGAATGGTGAAATGCACTATTTTTTTTTTTTTTTAATACTGCACCAAGTATTTTGCAAAACTTAACCACATATTAACTGCAACTAGTTTTTAAGAAGTTGTTCTATGGAACTAAAATTAGTATTTTCACAACACACTTTCATCAAGTGGTAGTGTTACTAGTATCTTTGTTGAAATTCCTCAAAAAAGTCTCAAAAATCTATGAGTTTCATCTGCTTCAATTTTCAGTGACAATGAAGCACAATGGCACAGGGAAGATAACAGAAGCTTTAGCCGGGGCAGCCTGCAGGAAAATTAAGTTCAGTATTTCTGTTTCAAGCTGTGTATCACGCAGCTTCCCTTTTGTCACATCATTAGCAGCCTACCACAGCCTGTACAAACCCTTTGACTGACGTTCAGTAGATCATTCCTGAGAGAAGTCGCAGTTTATGGTTCAGCTTTTCAGGGTCAGTATTTGGAATGAGAAAACTTATACGAATACCTTTTGAATTTAAACACAAATTTACAGTAATTTTCCAAGTAGTTTTTCATCCTGACATGCATGTGCAGCGAGATCCCAGCGGATTCCATTTATCTAGATAAAAATGTTAGATAAGCAGAGCAAAGAATATGGTTGTGACTTAATGTGGAGACAGTATTGCTCTGCATCTTATATTTCTTGTTTACAACTTCCATGTGAAAATAGGAGTTGCAGACTTGTTGGACAGTATTTCGAAAGGTCAACTCCTATATTGATGTCTTGGGCTGAGAACTGGAACTGCGCACTTAATTTTTTTCGTTTCTCTAGTAGTCTGAACATCACCGTGGTGAAAAGACTGTCGTGTAACTTGACTTCCAATGTCTTACAGTTGAGGGAAGTATTTTAACCTTTCTTTCTAAACCTCAGTTTAGGAAAAAAAACATTTCTTCTGAAGCCTTAAGGCTTAAGAACTGGAAGTTATTTATTTAATACTTACACTAACATAAAGTGCTAGCAATGTACAGGTCAAAAAGGCTTCCATTAGGTTTTTATTTTATTGTCTTATAAGGTCTGAGCACAAGGTAATTGCTTGTCCCTGTTCATAAAGCTTTTGGTTACATTATTTTACAAGCCAGCCATTGCAAAACTCACCAGTCTAATCTGGGGCTATTTCACTTCCCAGTATCTTCATAAGCAGTGCTGTAATCTTTTTCCACATTGCAGTAAAATTTTCCTCCACTTAGCTTGCAGAAATCTGGTAATTATCAGCTCTGAGACAGGTCAAAGCTATTTAAATCTTCCCCGATGCAGTTCTCACCCTCACCTCTCCAGGAAAACATAACACTTTAAAATTCTTCAGGTATTGTGAAATGTTGGGAATTCAGATTTCTTCCCATATCCCTGAACTAACCCCTCAAGCCCCAGAAGATTCTGTTCCTCCTGAGCCTTGTTCCCCCTCTCTTTGGCCCATAGTTCTCCCACATGTCAGAGATCCAACTAAGACCTAGTGCTTGGGGACTAGGGAGCGCTGCCAACGGGAAACACCTGATTTCCAGGTCTTTTTTTCCACAGTTTTTGTGGAGAGGCTACATAGTTAGCAGCACCTGAAATCTGGGCAGGAGGCCAAAGAATAAAGTCAGATAGCTGTTTATATCACTATCTGCTTATTTTGACATCCCATAGGCCTAAAAATCACATCAATCACTGGTCTCCTCCTCTCATGCTCAAGCAGCAGGCAGCCTCACAGCACTCTTATACTCTCTTATTGGAGCTTTGGCCACTGCTAGTCTAGTTTTGATGTGCTTTAAGAAAAATAATTTGGGAAGGGGACTCTGTTCCACAGCACATTTACAAGTAGGGGTCACAAAGAAACCCTCACGTAACACTACTTTTCTAATATGAACTTAACCTATCTTCTCTGACTTCCTGTTTTCTTCCCCTACGATGGAATATGCAGCAGGGCTCAACAGCCCTGCTTGTGCTGTTGGTCTGGCTCTTAAAATCTGAAGTGCAATCTCTGTGAACTTCAGTTACAACAGACCCTGAGTAAAGCCTGAGTCAAATCCCCAAGGGATACCAGTCTGCAGATTTTCCTTAAGACAAACAGCATGATGCAAAACAAGAAACTGAAAATGACAGGAGAGACAAAGGCAGGGTGACAGATTTCAAGGCAATATCCTCGTCTTTCTGCAACCACTGTTTGTCCTACCCAAAAGGCCAGCATTTGAAGGTTATCTTTATTGATTCATCGGTATTGATCCATATGAAAGCAAGACACAAATCAGACGCTGAGCTTGCACAAATGCTACCCCTGGAGCAAGCTCAGGCAGCCAGCCACAAGTAGGCTGTCCTGGATCAAACACTACAGAGCACCTCACAGCCAAATTTGATGCAAACCTTCCACCTTTAAAAAATTATTACACCACTTAAATAACTGAAAATGTTCCTGGAAATCCCAGATCTGCACATAGTAGGATCCTCAAATCAAAAGTGGCCCTAAGAGGCCTAGCTTTAAATTAATCCTCCTTGAACCAAGGATGGTCTGAGGAGTCTGTATTTGTGATGAAACTAGCTAGAGTAAGCAAGGTAGATGACATTTCAGAGAGCTTCTGTAGACATTAATCTTCCAAAGTAATATCCATTCAGTTAGTGTTATACCATCCTTATGCATTTGATTCAAGTACCACTCAGTGTTTTGGATGGGTAATTGATTTTCCTTCTTATGCCCTGCAGGAGGAACAGATGGCACAGTCAGCGCACTGGATATTTAATAGACACTGATAAAACAAAGGCTGGCATCAAGTTTCAAAATTAAATTTTGATAACTGTTCCCCACAGTATATTTAAAATTAAGCTGTGATAACTGAAACCAACTTCCATTCATGATCAATGACTTTTCTTTCTTGACAGGAAAATTCAGGCCTACATTCATATTGACTACAGACTCTCCAAGATAGTTTGCTTTGCAAATAGCACAGAAGTGTTATCCATTTCTTATTTGTGAGGAATACTTACGTGTGAAGAATGTGAAGAATATAATAATATATATTATATAATACATACTATATATATATAATACATAATACTTACGTGTGAAGAATACTTGAAACAGACTTTCGCAGTTAGACAAGATCTTCCATACACCTTGAAAATGCTTGGTGTTTCTTAAAAGACTTTTTTTTCGTAATATAAGGAAAAGTTACAAACTCAGGAAAGGTATCTTTTAAACAAGCATTGTTTAGATGAGATAGCATTTAATTAAACTTAGTGTCCTTAAAAAATTCAAGATTTAAAATGCTCGAAGCCATGAAAAAACTCCATCTTTAAAAAGGAGACGAAATAATATCTGAGTTGAAACCTATTTCTTAACCTGCTAACAATGGGTTCATGCCAGATTACCTGATTTTCAGGGTTTTTTACAAATTTAATCTTTATATTGAAGCTTTTGAAAAGATGGTAGATTTGGAAAAAAAGAGGGAAGGAAGTTTCATGGGGGATACACACCTGTCAGAAAACTTTATTGAGGTTTTAGAGCAGCTTACTGTGACCATGTGTTGGTAATTATGGAAGTTCAACGGTGAGAAAAAAACCCAAAGTATCTTTGCTCATTTGGTCATCCAAACTTAACACTGTTTTACTCTAAAATGAAAAGTAGATACAAGAACCTGTTAACATAATTTTCTCTACTTCAAAGAAGATTTTGTTACACAGAAGTTCTGAACATGGTGGCAATGAAGGGTTCATAAATCAGAGTAAAGCATGAAAAGAAACTTTTATCTTACCTGAAGCTAGTTTATAAACCACATACTATATCCATGAGTTACTTATTCTAAGGCCTCTATTTCATGCAATTTCACATTCCAAACATTAGGACCTCCATAAAATAATTGTTCTGTCAGCTCAATTCCAGAGCATGGCAAAGCTTTCTTCAAAGACCATTGTCCCTTTCCTTAGTTTATTCTTATCAAAAACACAGTGGAAATTCTTCACAGCATACTGGTGCCTTAACTGTGTATTTGACACAGAAAAGCAACAATGTTCTGATTACGTTTTAAAATCATTTTCAAGAATAAATTAGATTAGATTAGTCTGCTCTCAAGGCCATTCAGAGATGTGATTTGAATGCATAAAAAACACCTACTCTTGGGTGTGGAGTCTGTCATAACATGTCTCCCCATGCTAATCACCATTTGAAAATTCTCTTCAGCCTGTTTAAACCATAAAACACTGAGACTGGAAACAAAACAAACCAAACCAGCTAATTTCAATCTAATTTACCTGACTCCGAATCGGTGGAACTGTAATATCCTATGTCTGTGCCTAATCTGCTGTTCTCGTTGTTGGTTCAGGCTCCTGTAAGCTTTTATAAAAGAAAAAAAAAATTACTTGATTTCCACAAACATGGCCCCAATTACTAGTTTTCCTGTACTGTCGGCGATACTAGAAAAAAGCAATGATTTACTGTAGTGTCCACAGGATTCTGCTATTTCCTTCCCAGTTTGGTTAAAACTACTGCTGTAGCAGCCACGCACCACAGTTGAGTGGACAGCTGGTGAAATGCTATCTATGCTGTAACTGCAATTGCAGCTGTCATCACCTTTGTCAAGTTGGTCAAATGTAATCAAGCCCTTATCTAATGTGCATCAATGTTGTCTTCCATGCTAGGCTGTTTATTTTTCCCCACACAAATTGACCATTAAATTGAGAACCCCCTGCAACTGCTTGTTTTCTGTATTATGCAGGTGTAAGAGCTCAACACAGACAGAGCATCTTGACTTCACAGTTCTGGCAGATTCTGTCTGTGGTTTGCACATATCTGGTGCCTTATCCTGGAATTTTTATGTAGTCTCAACACTGTCACTTCGTCCTCTCCCCTGCTCTAGATAAGAGCTACAGTCGTAGCCCAACAACATATCTTTTATAGACATAACAAATAAATTGATACTCATTTGACTTCACTCCTCATCATTAAGGTCCATCCTCCCGTGCTGGGGTACAAGTGTCAGGTGCTCTGTTAGAGCACCTGAAAATCATGGAATTATGATTGTAATCATAATTTGCTGTATGAGCAAAGCACCTGAAAATTAGAAAACAATGGAATCATTTAGGTTGGAAAAGACCTTTAAGATCTTATAAGATCTCAAGTCCTGCCATCAACCTAGCACTGAAAAGTGCACCACTAAAACAAGTCCCTAAGCACCACATCCACATGTCTTCTAAATATCTCCAGGACTGGGGCCTCCACCACTTCCCTGGGCAGCCTGTTGCAATGCTTGACCACCTTTTTGGTGAAGGAATTTTCCCTAATATCTAATCTAAACCTCCCCTGATGCAATTTGAGGCCATTTCCTCTTGTTCCATTGCTTATTACTGGGGAAAAGAGACTGACTTCCACTTGGACTGACTTCCACCTTCCTTTCAGGCAGTTGTAGAGAATGAGGAGGTCTCCCCTGAGTCTCCTTTTCTCCAGGCTAAACAACTCCAGCTGCTTTTCTTAAGACTTGTCCGAAGCATTCACCAGCTCAATTGCCCTTCTCAGGACATGCTGCAGCACCTCAATATTTTCTTGTAGTGAGGGGCCCAAAACTGGGCACAGGGCTCAAGGTGTGTCCTTATCAGTCCTGAGTACAGAGGGGCAGTCACTGCCCTGGTCTTGCTGGCCACATTATTTCTGATATAAGCGTGGGATTGCTGGCAAGTTTGAAGCAGAATCTATATCCTAAAAGCTGTATCCTAAGTTCTTCTTTTACCAAGCCAGTAACACACAGAGAGGACCACTAGGACATTCCACTTGCACATTTACTAGTTATATTACTAAAGAAGTCCCATTAACATAATAATACTTTTTCTTCTAAAGAAACAAAGGTTTTTCTCCATGTTATTGTTAAGAAACTGCTGTCCTTAACTTCAACTAAGTGCTGCTCCTTCACAGAAAGAACACTGCAAGAACCCTAAGGACATGAAAGGCTCTAGTTCAATAACATTTTCTCCCTGCTCTGCCTCCTCTTACAATGCAGTGTTATTCAATGCTTTTCACTCCCTTACTGCTGTGCTACCTCCCACACCAAGTTGCAATAACTATTAGATCAAGGCAAATTGGATTAAAAAACACACACGCAGAAATGATTCTTTAGACACCTGGGAGAGAGTAAGCTTTTAACCTGTATCAGTTCTATAATCCAGTTCAAGTAATTCAGATCCAAAAGCAGTTGCAGCATCCCAGCCAAAACAATGTCCTAGCACTGGAAGTGAAGAGCCAAGAAGCTTGAGTTAGGGCACACTATACCTTGGGATTCTCTCCTCCCAGCAAAAGATTATGAAGAGAGGTGGAGCAGAATAAAAGCAAGACAATTCTATTTTCAAGTACTTAAACTACTTGAAAACAGATCCTAACCAAAGCAGACCTCAGGCTTAGTAACTTTATTATACGGACTAGTTCCTTTTCACAACTATTCAGCAGACTACTCAAAATCCAGCTACCTAAAAAAAACCCCAACAGTTGAAAACTTTATTTTTACTGCTGTAAAAGTTGCATTTTAAATGAAATGCAATGCAAATGCTAGAACTAAATCTCTCTTTCTGCATACATTTCTGTTGAAGCCTGTAGGAGATACTGTGGAACTGAAATGAAAGCATTGTTTGTGTAATAATTTTAACACTACCCTGAAAGCAAAAGCAAAACCAAAACACAGGTCTACTCCAACATGCAGCTGTAGTAACCATCAACAAAATCTCAGGAAAGCATTGTTTTGTTATGCCTATAGACCTGAAATTTTAAATTAATTTTGAAAGGAAATACCAATAAAAATTTTGCTGTTAGATCTGTGGAGTTTCTTTGGAATGGGAAAAAAAGATCTATGACCAGAGCAGTTTATAACTATGGCTAGTTGAAAAGGATAAAATCACTCTGTTTTATATGCAGTTGCCAGTTGGTCATGAAGTGCAGAGATCCCCCTTGGAAGGCTACAACGCAGCAAAGGCCACAAATGCAACCTACAGGCCCTAACCACAGTTTGTACAGAATGACTTTTGATGAACTTTTTTCGTACTCTCAGTGTGAGGAGGAGTGTTTCTACTTAACATCCATAGGACAGTACTACCAAAACAATCACGTGTATGAGACCAGTACCCCTTGCTCCTGACTCTGTGTTGTGTGGTTGGCATAACCAATGCTATTCTATAAGCCAAGCGACTGCTCTCTATAATCAAGTAGGTAATGTGTTTGTTCACTTTCCCTCATTATCAGGCCCCGAAAGTCCAGTGGAACAAGCAGACAAACTAAAGAGATTTCTTCTTCCCCTCCCAACCTGTCTCAAGGTTGCTGGGCGCCAGGATAATTACTCCCTTCCCTGCCAGCCCTGGAGGCCCCAGGCGCCCAGCCAGGTGCTGTTGTTGACCCTGAGGGAAACCTAACACACAGAGCTGTCTGTACCTTAGGCTGTATTGTAACCTTGAGTTAGGGCACAACTATCATTGTAAGTTAGGTTGTACTGTAAGTGCTGTGTTAGGCTACTTTTAAATTGGACTACCTTGATTCTGCTTCTAGAAATCCAGTGCCATTCTAGCAGTAAGTTCTTTGATATACTAATTATAATAGGCTGCTAAGCAAATAAAGCTTTAATTGTTACTACAGATTATCACCATCATCATTCTACCTAAGATCTCTAAAAGAACCTGCCTGTCCTCTTAGCATTGAATGACACAGGTGTAGATATCTCAGTACTGAACGCATGAATTCAGTCTGTGTGTATGCCATGTATATATCTACCAAACTGTGGGAGTGCCCAGTTCTTAATGGGGTCCTCTCTGCTTGGACCAGACACCTTTCTTTCAGACTTTGGGGGACCACAGACCAAGCACATCCTGTACCACACACGTTCTACAAGTTCAGCACCTTGCCCCAAATGCCACTGTAGGAAGTGAACAAAGTGTTCCATACTATCAACCTCAGAAGTTACCAAGGACACTGTTTCTGCTATAGCCCAATTAGCTGTTTCCCTGGAAAATACTATTTTCATTATCAGTGTAGAATAAAACAAAGGACAACAAGACTTTCCTCTCTTCTCTGAAAGATGCAGGAGCACTGGAAAAGCTGCTGTCACCTCAGTAATACACCAGTCTCCATCCTGCCCCAAGCTGCCAAATCAGTTATGATAACAGCTGAGCTTTCCAGATTTAGGGAGGGTTAGTTGTAGGACTCCAGCTTCTGACTCATCCTCACTGACAGGACAGCTGGAGAGGTTAAAGACATCTGACAAAGGCATTTTGAGTCACCCCAGTATCTAAAGGATAAAATCAGTATGATTTGAATCAAGAGTCTAACCCTTTAAATATTCATTTGAGATAACTCATGTAAGCCATCATTGCTATACTTATTAACTAGCACAACGGTTTGAAGAAAGGGCTGCATCATAGAAGAAATTAATATAAAATTAGTGAGGTAGGTGGACATGCTTTTTCAAAAAAGCTTGGTTAACCCACCAAGATTTGGATACTGACATGCCAGAAGTGACATGTTATCCATAGGTATTTAAGACTCATTTTCCTGCGCATTCTTACAGAGAAGATCCAAATGTGGATGCAATGCTCATTTGAGTGTTGAAAGGTCCTAACACATTATCTGCTGTGGTGACCCAGATGAAGTAGCATCAGCTCCGCTTGTTCCTTCTTTCTTGATGTAATCTAGGTTTGTGCCAGTGACACGGTGCTCTGCTCATCCCTGAGTGGCTGTTGATGAGAACAATACCAGTGCAAAGCTGTTTATACTGACTCAAACATGTACAGAATTCTCGCTTCAAAACCTTTTCTACCATGAGGAAAAAGGAACTGTATTAGAAGACACTGATACTAAATACATAAGTATTATTACATACAAGACTGTGGGCGTCTGCAGCTCTATTTAGATACTGATCTGGATCTGGTAAAGAATACAGGGATATTGCATTGAATCAACTGCTTACTCAAGAGATTTTTTTATTTTAAAGCCATGCATAGGTGTTTTCAGACAACACAAATTTAACTATGGTGTCACTGCATTAAGCATGTCATACACTGACAACAAAAGATTTTTTTTTTTTTTGGGGGGAAGAATAAAATGTTTTTGTTGCTGCATAAAGAACCAGCTCTTAATTTATGGATTAAAGATTTATGGCAAGAGTCAGGGGCTGACAAGCACTGTATATGCCCGGCCAGTTCTGTTTACTATTTTATCTCTTTTCTAAAGGGAAAGCTTCCTAGGGCAAGCTGTCAGAGCAATGGTAAAAATGGAAAGAGCCATTACATCCAGCCCTACCACCTGTTTTCTTTTTCCGCTGTGGGATCACAAGATCTATGACTCTTGCTTAAAAGCAGTTTAGGCTCAAGGCTCCACTAGTGGAAGCACTACTCCAAAAGTATGCTCAGAAATCCTAGAGAGCCTGCTGCAAAAACTGCAGTTTGTGAACTGAAGGCAGCTGTAAGTTTGTTAATATTTTTAGATCTATATTTACTGAGGTAAAGCAAGAAGTAGCAACCTCTGCTGCTTTGTAAATACATAGTGCTTTATACAACAACATCCCAAAATAATGGTTTTGTTTTGGGTGAAGATTATCAAATGAAAATCATCCACCTCTCAGAAAATAGAACTTGTTAGCTGAACAGGAATACATCCTCTTTTAGGCTGCTTCATTTCCTAATGTCTTGGAAAACACATTCAGATTCTCCCCACATCTGAGACAACACATTTCACACTGCCTGCCCTAATCACAAATAAACTTCTGCTCTTTGCTTTCCACAAAACACAAGTAATTTTGCCAGGGGGAAAAAAAAATTCCCTCAACTGTCAAAAATGCTGATTTTAGATTAAAAGCTTCCAAATAAGATTTTCATTAAAAATAGAGGCTGCTTAATTTTGCAGTAGTAGTGGAATGTGTTTGGGCAAAGCTCACCACAAGATTTTATGTTTGATTTTAATTGTTAATGACTTAACACAACAGTATCTTAGCATCATCATTCAATGTACTCTAGCAACATTTATAGGCAGCTGAACTGCAAGGAATGTGACCAAGGAAAGCCAGCTCATGTTGTAGGGTGGAACAGATAGTTCTAGCATACTAAAAATAAAAAGAAAGCATTAACACACCATGTGCTGTGCAACCCCAAATTATTTAGAAGTGTTCCAATAAAAGGTAACCATGACAAAAGTTCAGACCTACTGTAAAAAACAACCAAAAGTGTTTGAAGCCTCAGTGAAGCATGCCTCATTGCATAAAATAAGCAGAAGTTTTACCTACACATTAATTTGTTTGATTTTATGCGAACTTTAAGATAACATTCATCCAGTCATAGAGTTTTTCTTGATAACACAAGTAGTAACCATGCCAGACAGGAGTTGAAATGCAAGTGATGAAGCAAATTTTGGATTGTCAACGCAGCCCACAACTGTGTTTTCCTTAAATGACTGACTCGTCTTGCACCTCAGTTGTAGTAACTTCTTATGGAGTAAGTTCCATTATAACTCCTGTGTTCGTATAACTGTGCTGATGCACATTCTCTCTCAAACTGTATAAGCAAAGGTGTAAAAGGAAAGAGTTCTTCACTAAAGCAAAGGATCGTATTAGTAAGTCAAGTTATTTGATACCATAGAATCATGTCATTTCAACTATATGTTAATATTCAGCATTTTTGGAAGCCACAAGCAACATGGATGCCTGTGTGTGCATACACAGCAAAAAGTCAACAAACAAATGATTTTTTCCCATAACTGTATACTGAAAATAGGAACCAGAACTGGATTAATTCTTAGAATGTTTCAGCTAATGATCTTGCAATTGGGGAGAGGCCAAAGGAGACAGGAGAGGTAAATCTTTTAAACAACAGAAATGCTTCTAACCTCAACACAGTAGACAAATTCTACTGACTGTAGCAAGGAAGAAGGTGAAATAATTTAATGATACCACAGCCTTGTGCAAATCTCGATCAAGTTTTCACTTTGTTTATAAAGTGGTGGTGGTTTCATATACCCTTCAGAAGAGATGTGAAATCAGTTATTTGCACTCTGAGTTCCTCGGAACTGGCAGCAAGCTTCTCAATCTCAGCCTTCCTGAAGTGCTCACTCATACTCTTTGGGTAGCCAGCTCCAGGAGCATACAGACTGCAATCACTACATTTTCTTAAGCTTTTGTTCTGTTCTCTTGGAGTCAAAACACAGTGGTCTGCCTATCAAGTTATCTGGTCTTTTGCTTTTTGGCAGAGAAGTAAAAGCATGGCATCAGAACAGGACACATTTGCTCAACAGCTTCTCAACACCAGCCCACCAGAAAATATAGAGGAAAATGCAATCCACTTTATCCATATTAAAAAGCATCATTAAATTACCATTCAGCAAGATAACCTGACATCAGCAAAAACATATGTCAAAGATTAAAACACTCTTAAGCATATTCTAGAAAGGCAGCTTTAAACCAAACGATGCCCAGTTCAAATTTGTCAGATTTTGCCTGGCAGGTGTGAAGTATTACTGAGCTGGCTGAAAGAACTGCAGTTGATTCAAAGCAGCAACAGCTTCATGTCTTTGTGTTGTTCAAGAGGATCTATCTCATTAGCATATCAGATGGTAGTTCTGGAGCCCACAATGTATCTTCATTCTGCCATATCCATACACTGAATACTACTCAAATTCCCTTCTAAGAGCTTAACTAGAATGCCTGTTCTTAACAGACAAGTTGGACTAAAACCGGCACTTACCCTCCTAGGGTAGGGAGCCAAAAAAACATGTTCCCACCTCAGACCAGTACTGAACCCAAGCTGCTATTCTGAGGCCTTTGCTTCTGTATGTGGCAGAACTCCACACTGAAATGCATCTGGCTCATAACTCACTTGGAGCAACTGTTTGACCACAACAACTTACAGTGACTGAGCACTTTGTCCTCACCACTGCTCACTTCTGCCTTAACTCTACTTACAACACCAACAGAAAACCCAAACACACAAAAAACCCAGAATTCACTTTTCAACTCATAACCTACCAAGTAAAAATGAAAATACCCTGAGAATTGGCAGGCCGATAAAAAAAGAGTCTCCGCAGAGACAGAAAAAAGTTCCCTTTTCTTACTTTTGATCTGTCACCAGACAACTGTCACCACCTCTTTGTATCATAACAGAACTTGCAAAAGCTCCATTTCTTATTCTTAACTCATGAATAGAAAAGCTGTGTAGGATCATGGAGCAATACACTATTTTCAGCTATCTCATTGCTCTTTTTCAACGTTCAAACATATGTAGTATCTACTGATCCTTCCCTCCTACCCCACATAATACTTTTCCTTTCTCCTACAACTAATTTTCCTCTTTTTAGTTCAAAATCAGTTAACTCAAACCAGCTGTGATTGCAAGCTAGAAAATACTGAACCAGCTGTCATGAATCAGGATGACTTCATGCACAGCTGAAGGCAAACAGGATACAAGAAGGAAGGACATTAGTTCAACTTGGTTACAGAAAAGCTCTCTCCTCATTTTTACACAATGCTAAACTTCAAGACCAGTCTTCTTCCTTGCTTAGCTAGATCTAAAAATTCTGGTACTGTTTTCCTCCTAAAATTAAATTCGTTGCTCTTACTCTTCAGCTGTCCTTTTCTGTATTTGAGATGTATCTGCTCCAACTGTTCATTGATCAAGACCACCGACTCTAGCTTCAACTTTGGTTCTGCTTCCTGTCCCGTCACATTATTTTTCCAAACTCTGAAAGGAAAAAAAAAAAAAGGGCATCTCAATGGTTTCTTGTAGGCAAAAAATCCCCCAAACAGAAACAATAAAAAAAATCCCAAATACCAAACTTTTCCCTATTCTAGGCTGCAGTTTTCTTTGAAATAAATCTTTATTCAGTGTAAAGCAAAATAAAAATAAAATTCAAAACTGTATGGCCATGTTTAATTTACGTTGCAAGGAATTATCCAAGTTTAGCTTAGATTATACAAGGAATGTGAGGAGGACACTGCTACAGTCACAAATGAGAAATGGCAGTACTGAATAACCTCTAAAGTGGCCTTGCTTCAGCACTGCTAAGGGACAATAGAAAGAGTTCGTAGAATCACAGGATCAGCTAGGTTGGAAAAAACTTTGGACATCATCAAGTCCAACCTATGACCTAATATCACCTTATCAACTAGACCTGGGAACTAAGTGCCACATCCAGTCTTTTCTTAAACACCTTCATGGACAGTGACTCTACCACCTTTCTGGCAGGCCATTCCAGTAGTAGGTTTGCTCTTATGTGTAGGAATTACACAGCATATAAGGGCTTTGAACTTCAGTCATTGAGAACACAGATTTGTTGATCAACATCAACAAGGATCAAGAATAGTCTTCCTAAGCCTGTATTTCCAAATTCATAAATTTGATTCATTGAATTTACCAAAATTCCTTTTTCAGAGAAAAGTGAAATTTCTGACATTTTGATCATCGTCACTATTTTTAGCACAATAATTTTTGTCTTCAGGGTTGTTTTGTGTTTTTACAGGAACTTTTGTGGCAAAATATCAACCTCAATACCCAAACAGCTTGACCAGCAACAGTTCAATGTCTGTCATGGAAAGGAACACTGTCCTCTGATGACTGCAGCTCTCAGGCCACCAATTAATTTTTCTGCTCTTTCAGCAAGGCATACTATTTTTATACAGTCCTTCAAAAACCCTCTCCTCTCTGAAGGCTCCAAACCCCGTTTCTATCAATATTTTACTTTTATTAGAAGTCTAAAATAAATAAATCTTTTAAAATCAGAAAATTGATCTTTTCTAATCCCAAAAAAAGTATCTGGCACTTGAAAACTCAGTAGGGAAATGAGTGCTCCCAGGTGACAGTCCAAAGATTATGAAAAAAAAAAGTATTCATTTAATTAAAAATTTTATCCATGCTGGCTGAATTATAGCTCCTTATAACGAGCATGTAAAAGATTAAACTCAAGTTACATAACATTCTTTCTCAATATTTCAGACATTAAGTAGCATAGCAAGACTTTAGGTAGTATATCTTTCAGGAAGTGAATATTTTCCAAATGTGTCTAATAATAAAGCTAACTCCTCAATTTCCAAATATTGAGATTACTGTGCTGACAGTATAGTGTGACTACTAAAACATTTTTTAAACTTTGTTCAAGACTGAACAAATACCATTTCAACACTGCATGATATTAACTTGAATATTTAAAAATAAATATATTTTCAAGAAAAGCAAGTTAGGATGACCACGTGTAGGTAGTAAGGATTACTGTTATATGTGGCATATTTTCAGTGTCATGAAGAATATGCTTTTTTCAATCACATGTTTGACCCTGAAAAATACACAGCAGAACACGAGAACTGTTCCAGTTAAGCAGCTGGTTTTTCCTTTTAATTTAAACTTCCCCACCCCTTAACACTGAGACTACCCAAAAATTGCAGAATGTACTATGCAGAATGGAGTGAGAGCACTCTTACAGGGATGTCACAAAAGTTACTTCATATTTTTCAGTGTATACACTCCTTGTTTTCATATTGAGTTATTTAGATCCCACATCGGCAGTAAGAAAAGCAAACACACTGCACAAACACCATTGGCTGCATCAGTGTTGTTTTAAGTGATGATAATTATTACTAAGCTAAAAAGCTAATGAGAGTTAGAGCCTAGGGCCAAATGAAAAACCTCTAAGAAAAAGAGTTCCTTTCTCTACATCCTCAGGAAGGGGTTGCACAGAACTGACTTTGTATGAATTAACTACTGTGTTAATTGTAACATCTCTCCATAAACTATGAATTCAAGTGCAGACTGAGTGAGCTTGAGCCATGACAGAACAGTTTTGTTGTGAACATCACCAGTTACTCTAGAGAAGCGCTGTAAGTTCTTGGGGTTTGTGGTAGAACAGTTACTGGCTAAGAATACAGGGAAAAAAAATCAAACAAACATAACAAATTTTATGGGAATAGAGACCAGTAGTTTTCAATTTCTGTCTCAAGTGTATGGATCATTAATTACTTTTAAGGGACCTGCAAAAGACATCTGGTAAAAACAAATCTAAATCTACTAGTATTACATGTGCTGTATGTGTATATTCTTACCAATCACTTTCATGACCAGTGACAGGACTTGAGGAAATGGCATGAAGCTGTGTCGGGGGGGTTTAGGCTGGATATCAGGAAAAGGTTTTTTACTCAGAGGGTGGTTGGGCACTGGAGCAGGCTCCCCAGGGAGATGGTCACAGCGCCAAGCCGGACAGAGTTCAATAAGTGTTTGGACAATGTTCCCAGGCACATGGTGGGACTCTTGGGGCTCCTATGCAGGGCCAGGAGTGGGACTCGTTGATCCTGGTGGTTTCCTTCCAACTCAGCATATTCTATGATTCTATGATTACAAATTTTCCAGGAATATCATTCAGAAATAGTCTTGAAACAGATTTAGACATAAAATTCAAACACTACAAGGTGTTATGTTAAAAAAAAGATTCTGAAAAAGTGTCTCTCATTTAACAGCACTTGTGTAGAAGTATAGAATTTAAGTCACTCAAGTAGCTGTGAAGCAAATACACAATTTGTTACCAAGGACATTTTCTTTATGTAATTGTTCATCACCTTATCTATTTTACAAAAGAACTAAAACCCCATTAGCCTCACATTTAGATTACTTGAGCATCAAGAGATGAAATTTCCTAAACTGTATCTGAAAAAAGAGACTAAAATTCTAAGAGAAACCCATAGGATATATTGTAGTAAAGACATAGATAATGCAGAACACCTGGCTCAAATATTTTCAGAAAGCAGAAGTTTCACTATTTTTTTTCATTTAACTGGGCTTTTTTGGTGGGGTTTTTTTGTTGGTTTGTTTTTGGTTTTTGGTTTTTTTTTTGTAAGGCCAAGAGTTGGACTACAAGACTGTAAGGTGATATTTTTGCAGGGAGGGAGGAAACGTGAACTGGAGAACTTGCCACTCCAGTTAGTAAAAACAATTCTTCCTACATCAATTGAACTCCAGGTGTTCATTCATAATCAAGATAAGCAACATATCAGTTATTGTTTGCAGTTGTAAGACAAAAAACCTCAGAACCATAAGGTGGCATTAACTATATTAAATTTCTTTGTTCTAACATTAAGGATGCTGTAACTTACAAACCAACAAAAGAGGTAGGAATCAGAAGACTACTGATACCAAGGTAAGGATAGGTGAGGTAAGGATAAACTACTAGCAACTAACCAAAATTCATTTAATATATAATTTTCAAGAGTCATAATAAAAGCCATAAGTGCTTGGAGAAGGCTACAGCTAGAGGTTTATAGATTACTTATGAGAGTACTGTAATTTCAATAACAGAAAACACAGTGATCTAACTTCTTCAGATAATCATTAGAAGACTTGAGGAGTGCTTGCACATTTTAATGGAAAAGTAAATGCACATGGTTTATGAAGAGGTATATGTTTGGGCACTACAGCTGTATTTTCTGCTCTTACAAAAATCGTTTTCTCTAATAACTGAGAATAATCTAATTTGTTCTAATAACTAATTAGATCACAGTTAAAAACAAAATAAACTTACATTCTGAACAGCATTTAGCCTTAAATTGCCTGCAAAAAAAAAAAAAAATATTGCTAGTGAAACAGAGGTACTACAGGGATTGTTGACAGTATGAAAAGCACCAGAGCAAAGATGTCTTGCTGGCTCCCTCCTCTGGATCATTTTAACTGCCTACACAGATATGTCATATTGATGCTTCTTGTATACAAACACACACATTTATAAGATAAGGAAAGACATTAAATATTTCACCTGAAATACCTCAGAATAATCAGGTATAAATAAAGAATTCTAAAAAAAACCCCAATATAACCCCCCACGATATTTTACCTATTTAAGCCAAAATTTGTCTTGGAAGTCCATACAGCTGCCAAATGCAGGTGGACCCAAGTATGCTCCTCTGTGTCAGAACTACTTAAGTAAGCTGAACATAATCCCACAATTTTAAACCGTGGCAAGTTTTATGTCTTAGCATCCCTCTGGAGCTATGGTTACTCACTGCCTCAACAGAGCTATTCCCCATTTGTTTCTGTATTAGGATCAATAACTTCCTTTTGAAGGGTTCTTTTTCCCTTAAAAGTGCAAGGGAAATGTTTCAGTAGATCTTAAAAAAGCCCAGTATTTACAGAAAATAAGGTGAAGGGAAAATGGAATTTTGTAAACAACATTAAACTCTTTAAAACCATTACTGAATGCTTCTGTAAAATCTATTTACATGAAAACAGAGATCTGGAGATAAAACAGGGCAAGTAAAGAGACCACTGCTGACACATTCTAACACTTCATTAAACTGCTTTTGAGGGTAATCATTATCTCAAACAGGAAATAATCTTGCATAAAGTAGATCTCATAAACAAGTTTCCAGTATCCCTCACTCAGTAACTGAAAGGCAACAATAAATGTCCAGTGAAGCATTGTACTGCTCGTGCACACAAATTAGTTTTAAAGCAAACATGACATGGTGATAAATTACACCTGCTTATACCTGAATCATGGATGACCTTTAGGTTCCCAGAGTTATAAATCTGGGTCTCACTTACTAAAAATATGCTCTAAATTGATGATGAAACATGCCAGAGGCACTGCAAAGCAAAATTTTCCATTTCAATTTAGACACATTTTGTTTCCCAATTTACTTACAATTCACACTGATTAAAGAGAACTTTACATAAAACCCCGTAGACCTGAAAAGAAAGGTGCATATGGCAAACAAGAGCAGGGAACTGGTGTGATTACATAGAAAAGCAAATTGCTCAGTCTTGATCATGATTGCCATGTTGCTGTACATTTAGACCATGAAGGTTGCAAGTCAGGCAGTGTTTCTTTGGAGAGGTAATTCCTTGTATTAGATTAACTAACATAGCTGAAAAAAGACCTGATGAGCATCTGGGCACATAAGCCTTCTGAGGTCCCCTTGTGACCAAAAGTTTGCGTGGCACCCTGTCCCATTACAAGCCAGTGTAATAAAAGGCGCCTACCATCCTCCACAAACCTCAACTGATAGGTGTCATTGTACCACACTTAGTCTCTGCTAAGAGATGATAGTGAAAAATCACCATACTGGTTTAGCAAGATTCATCTACCTCCATAATGCAGAGTATCTCAAGGCTGTTACAGCAGTTCATCAAAATGTCATGCGCAGCAAAAAATCTAGGCTAAACAAGGAAAAACCTTGATATATCAGAAAGCATTAAATTTTTGGGAAATCCCAATATTGAGAAAGCAGCACCTTTACATGCTTGTGTTAAGTTTGTAATGCAATTCTGTGGAAAAAGGCAGCAGGAAGAAATTGAATCCCTGAGGACAGGCAAGAACTTAATTATTGCAAGGGTGTTTAATAAAAGAAATCTCTGTATTGCAGGAGCTGTTTCTCCTAGAAAACAAGAAGCAATGTGGGAGAGGAAGTTAGCCAACAATTACCATGAACAGATGAAAAGATATGGTATTTCACCTGAAGAAGCAGAAATTATGAACATACAAAGTATTGATACCTATTGTCTCCTGAATTAGGTTTAAAGATGAACCCTTCAGGGAAGTGTTCAAAAACTGTGAGGTCTCAGTCCTCAGCTGGCTCCTTGGCTTTCACCACTAGGGATTCTCCAAGAAAAAAAGCTGTACAAGAACATGCTAGGCAGTTTAGGTTCCCCGACTTTCTTTTACATTATAAGATTTAAAATTCTGCTTAAGAGATGCATTCTCATAGATCAGTTGCACATCAGACTTAACTGAGTAACCCTGCAACAGGCATAAGGCATTCCAGGCATGCTACAGTTCAGCCATCTTTTGGCATCTAAAAAGATGACATCTAAGCTAATGAATCCAGATTCAGGGAGCCATGAACACCTAATTTATTGCATACTGAAAGAAGGTGGCTTTAGAAATTTAATTTTCGAATTTGAGTTCCTCAGTTTAGTAGTTAGATTATCTCTTGTCTGCCCTGCTTGGTACATGGTCACAAAGAAAATTATTACTAAGTTGGTTAGTATTGGGATCCAAAAGATGTTATGTGTTGTGGTTCAACTTTGGTAAAAAAGGGCAATGCTCTACATAAGTCAGATGCAGTGGCCCAGCCTATGAAATGCAGTACACAGCAAGCTGTTAGCTACCACATTTCATTAGCTGATCAGTCCAATCCCATTAAGCCGACCCCTGTGGCAACCAACAGATGTGCAGTTTTATAGTGGGATTGTTTTCCAGACAAAAGTTAGAATTACTGTTTCCCAGCAGTACCCAAACATACAAGGATTTTCTCTGCTGAGGAGGATGGTAGAGAAAACAAGTAACCTCCCACCTATAAACCAAGAAAGAACACATGCTCAATGAATACCAGCTTTAGAAGGATTTAGCATACTGTTTTAATGTCCAAACTGTGGAATCCATTACAGTGTGCTTTCCTTGAACCTGATGAACTAACACCTTGTCAATCTCCTCTAGATCATGCTTACCAATTTCAGTGCAAGGTAAAAGTCTCTAAAACAACCAAAATTTTTCTTCCTGCTGCTTTTATTCAGTTTAAAGGGACAAAACAAATGCTAAAAAACTTATTTTATTCAGTAACACCCTCACATTCTCAAAAGGTTAATGGAAAGGAAAGCACGTATCTGTGGCCAGTATCCCCCACTGTGGTTAGCCTAACCTTACAGCATTTTGTAAGTCAAGCCACCACTCTCTGCGTCTGAGCAGAGAATTCATTCCCTTCCTGCCACTACCAGGTCCCCAAGGTCCGGTGAACCAAGCAGATGAAGCATAGAGATTTCTTTTTCCCCTCCTGACCTGCCTAAAGGTTGCTGGGCACTACAACAATTGCTCCCTTCCCTGCCAGCCCTGGAGGCCTCAGGCACCCGGCCAGGAGGGTGCTGTTGTTGACTCTGAGGGAAGCCTAACAGCACACAGACCTGCGTAAAATCAGCAAGTCCTAAGTGGAGACCTTGGACTCAAACTGCTGCTGGACTGCAAGACTTGACACCTCCCCATGACCAGGGATGCCTCCACTGTTGGAGGTTTGAGGGAGTCACTTGTATTCTTGTGTGTGAATGTCAGTCTAGATTATGATTATTATAGTGATACAGCAGACCACATATTAAGATCTGACTTGACCTGCAGAGGGTCCAGGTGATTAGAAATTGTAAGATTAGTTGCATTGCAAGTGTTGTATTATACAATTATAAATTGTACTACATTGATTCTCTTTCTAGAAATCCTGTGCCATAGTAATTGCAAATTACATTCTATACTAATCATAGTAGCCTGTGAGGAAAATAAAGCTTTAATTGTAACTACAGGTTAGTGTCATCATTATTATTATTATGCCCAGGATCCTTAAAAGAACCTGTCTGTCCCCTTTGTATCATATGACAGAGCAGAAGGAAAATGAGCTTGAAGAACCAGAACAAACAAGCTTGCACACTTCTAACATTCACATTAACTGAAATGAGGTCTTTAAATTCCAAAATAAGAACACTGTTTATACAGCTCTGTAGACACAGCAGTTAGATTTGCATGAGTTGTCAGCACTTCAGGATCAGACACAAATTGTGCCTTCCGAGACAGCAGTTTGTGCCTTTGAGTCTTTACATTTTTAACTGAAGATAATGTGGCTCACCATGAAAAGTTTTCTTGTACCACAGTGCTAACAGAGGACTACAGAAGCTGTAGCCACACTGCGTGCAACCAGAAAAACTTCATAGCAGCAATACTGACACTCTCCAGCAACACCCATAAAGGCCTTTCATACCTTACAAGATGAATATGACTAGCCAAGAGTCCAAGACTAGAAAATATCTCTATCTGATCTGTGAGGTGCCCTAAGACTGAAGAGATGTGTAATATTTCAAACCAAGGAACAAACTCAAGCTATTATTACCTAGAAACTTAAATTGAAGTTATTTTTCTTTTTATCTTCCACGGCAAATTATCCTGACCTTTATTGTAAAAGGAGGTGTTGCTGCTTTCCAGAACCATATTGTTCTTGCCTAGCAAAGCCCCACTCATATTGTATAAATCATTGAAAGTAATTTTAAAGGAAATGAAAAACAAACAAAAAGCTTGTGGTAAATGGCATGGCTTTGTGTGCAAATAAAAAGGCAAAACAAAACAGTTAAGACTTGCATTAACAAGGAGAACAGTACATTCAGCTGCCAAAACTGGACACAGATGTGGCCAAAGTTTTGACCTTTAGTGAAAAAGCAAAAAAAAACCCCTAACAAAACAGACTGAAGTTTTTCCTCAGAATGGGACTAGGAGGTGGGGAGAGAGAGAAGGAGAGAAAGATACCTCTCTTTGGAATTTTAAGGTCCTTTTCAAATATTCTGCAGTCTAAATGACAATTGAGGTATCCACATTTTGACAAAGACCCAGACTGAAAAACCCAAACACCTTCCACTCACCAGAAAAACATGCCCCCACTAAAGTCTTTGGCCTATGTTCTTAGCTTCTTTACAAAGATACTAGCCAGACTGTCAGTCCAAGTAAACTGCATTAGGGATCCTGATACCCCTGAGGAACTACTTTAAACACAACCTCTAATACATAGAAGTTCTTCAGCACTAGACTAAATAATTCAGGGCTTAGAAAAGAACGACACGCCTTTCCTCCAGCCAAGGACCCCAAACTGAACAACTGAGGAAATGAAAAGGACAGAGTTCACAGCAAAGAAAACTTACAGAATATTATATGGGAGCAGAAAACAGTTCGAGGAAAAAGTTAACAAAGGAACTGAAAGATGAACATATGACAATTGTACTTTGCCAAAATCAGAAGGGCTTCTCTTCCATAATGTAGACATGCACATGCATTCTTTTTCCTCTCCCCAAATCTTATTCTTTAGTCAGTACAAAGTTTTTTTCAATTTATTTTAAACTTATTATAACTGTTTCAGAATTCTGCCACTGAGTTATCAGGCATAACATATTAAATATTTTTTTACATGTTAAGCTAAGATGAATGCAAAAGGTCAGAAGTAGCTGAGTGACAAAAAACGCAAGAAAAACCAGCAACAATGAGAAAAAACCCGACACCAAAACCCAAAGACAAAAACTTTTTTGCCTTCTTAGGGTAAATAAAAATATTTATTAAGTTTGTCACAATATTTGGAACTGTTTTCTTGCATTAAGATGTGACAGACTGATTACTCTGACAATTTATGTAAAAAGAAAAGAGAACCACAGCAGGTTCTTCAAATGTGTGTATAAAATGTTAGTAAAACATTTTTGCTGTGTGGACTTGCGGCTTACATGTGTATGACATGCTCCTAAATTTTACTGTAACCAACAAAGAGAAACTAGCTAGGAAAATTAAAGTGAAAAAACACTGAGAGAAATTATCATAAAAAGATGATGCTACAACCTTGTAAGAGGAGAACACCAAAGTAGGAACAGATTCAACAGATCAGTAAGACAGATCTCATTGAATACAAAGTAACCTATAATACATTAATAAATTAGACAGTACACATGATGTCCTGTAAGTGGAAACACTGCATTTTTCTGCAGAAAAAAAAATGAGGAACAGTCATTTGACTGACAGGTTAACAAAGCAAACCTTTAGATCAAAGCAAGTACTTTTTGTCCCAAGGGTACATAAGGCTTTAAGGCAAGGCTTTAAGTACTGGCTTTGAACCTGTAAAGATCAATCCTGCCTTTGCAACTAATAGTTGTCCTCTGTGCCTGGGCTCTGACATTGGACAAGACAATCAAGCAGATATATCTACAGTAAATCTGATAGAAATGTGACTAAGACAAACCAATGTATTTTTAGGGCTATGGTAATAGTCTTTTACAGACTCCAGTGCCAGATTTCAGCATGTAGGAGCTTAAGCTTTGCACAGGAAAACAATCAGCACCAACTCAGAGGAACAGAGATGCAGTGTAATTAGTTTGGTGAAGGCTAACCTAATACGGAAGACAGAACAGAAGACATTTAGAAGATTTTTAGTAACTCTTCATTACTAGCAATTATTTAAAATAACCCAAGTAATGTAACATCTGAAATAATGCTAATCAATTTTAAAAATTGAACTAATGATGTATTTTCATTCTTGCTCTTCACTTGTCAGAAAGCTTAGCACGACTTTCAAAACCTCATATTGCCTTTCCTGCCAGGAAATTGCTGAGCTAGTTATACAAATGCCCAGAATGGCACACTGCTAATCTAACAACTTGGGCCTCATATTTGAGATCTGGTTTAATAAATATATTCTGTTTTCAGTCTTTTGAGTCAAAAGAACAGGTTTAGATTTGTACACTTCATTTTCTTAGTAAAAACCAAACAACAAACCAAAATCCAAACCCCCCAAGAAAATAAAAAACACCATTCAATCCAGTAATCTGTCCATACAATTGCATTCAATTTTTCATTCCTATCTCTTGCCTTAGAAGACAAAAAGCAAACTAATTCTCACCTTTTCAATATGGAGGTTAAATTACTAGACTGTGCTTTCAGTCTTCTTGATATTATAACCCAATTCTAGATGATTAGTTCCACTTTGATTTAGTACTCTGATTGAGAATGATAGTGTAGAAGCACTGAGGGCTTTGGCTACTATCTTTTCACCTAAGAACACACAAAGTCCTTAGCTATTTTAGGAAACAACATGTTGTTTAAAAAGAATCATCAATATGACCTCATTACTCAAATGGACCAAAATGTAAGCAGTAGCCTCAAAAAAAGACTGTAGTTTTCCCATAGTAATTAATTTTGTTCTGTTAATGCTCTTTCAAGAGCAGAAAAAAAATTGACAAGAAAAATTGGCATGTGTCTTTTCCAAACTATTTTTGTGAGCCTCAGTCAGAATTGCTGAGTCTTTACCAGGGACACCTTGTGATGCCTTGAAGACACTGACATGATATGGACCAAGAAAACTGGCAAAGTATATCTGAGCCTTAAGGAGATGCTGAAGGTGACTATACATCACAATAATCTCAGGGGGCTGAGCTTACTGAAAAGACAGATCTGTGCAGCTGTTCAAAATCAGGTCTACTAAGACTGCAGTTTTAGTGCAATTTGTTAATTTATTTAAAACAAAACCATTTGTGGGTTTTAGCTCTCATTGCTGTGGAGTTTTTTCCATTCCCATTGTATGACAAGAAATCGGAATTAATTTTCTTTCTAGGTTTCTTTCTTTCAAGGAAGAAGATAGAAGCAAAGCAAACAATCCTTTTCCTTGTGATCAAAAGTATAATATTTGGTGAAGATGTTGGAGTATAATTTCATAAATGAAATAGTCCTCAAAACAACTGGCCCAAGGGAGCCTCCTTAAACTAAAGAGATATAACATAAAGACAATTTCAAATGAAAATCATTCTGGGTAACAGACAGACATTTTCAAATTAGTCTTTCTGGGTAAAACGTAAGCGTGGTTTTTACGTGTGCCTCTAGGTGGTGCTAGCGCTATTCCAGTGGTTAAAATCACAGTTTTGGGAAACATTTCAAGCAGAAGCGAAAAACTTCTGCCCACGGCTTTTGAGTAGAGGGAGGTGCATCTATGCAACAGACTGCATATTGATGATTTGCAGCTAAGGAGAATTAACACAATTAATTTCTGATAAATGAATCAAATAACATTTAAAGGTCTTGTTTCAACCCGCAGAAGCATCTTGTATCAGAAATGGAGGTATAATTTGCCCATCTTAAGCAAATGTCAAATCAAAGAGCTGCAGCATGCTGGATATTACTTTCCTTGCTATTTGGAGCATATACACAAGCACCATCTTACACAAACACTAATCTAATAACTGAGCTCATGTTTATACCATATTACAGCTTGCAGTTTTGACTTTGCCTGAAAGTAGGATAGAGTAATTCTCATGTTGGATGATCTGTGGCACTTAAGTCACAGCTCTGTCTAACAATATTTTTAAGGCCTTTGGGAAAGCAAGCCCTTGTAAGCTTCTAAGTATTTTGATGAAAAAAGCAAAGCAAAACTTTCTACTGGAAGAGATTTATGCACAGTGTACAGGAAATGGAAGAAGCCTTTTATGCCTACAGTAAATCAGACTCTGTTTTTCATACTAAATAAGACATGATTATTCATTCAGACATGTTTCCTTTGGACTGTAGTGTAAAATCTCTACATAATTCAGGATACTTTTTCTTCCTCCTGCCTCATTCACACATACTTCCCTTGGCAGCCTAGGATACTTGGCATTCTGATGCTTACTTAATGGTTTTTGGATAGCAAAAAATGAGAACTTGCTTCTGAGTCAGTGTTGTTGATTGATAATTTTCTTTTTTAGCATTACAGTTTCCAGTTGAAGCAAAGTTCAGAGACAGGTTGTCCTGTAACTTCCCTCAATGCTTTATTAAATTAAAAGGAAATCTATTCAAAGCGGTGTCTCATTTGTGAGATGGTAGGTGGGCTGCACAGCCTAGTGAGAGAGGAGATAGCTGGGTGCTAGTGATGTGCCTTAAGCTCACCCCAATCCAGTGCCAGCCAGGAAGTACTCTGTTCCTGGTGGTGTGCAGCATAAACAGGCTGTGAGCCTGCTCCCTTCCTGGCACACATCTTTTTCAGGTTAGGTCACAAAATGACCTTATGGATCCACCAGGGAATTTGGCAGTGCAGTGTTGTCAGGGGAAGTTATGGCTTCACTGTGGTCAAGATAGTAACATTCCACAAATTTCTCCAAATTTAATCAATAAGGTTTATTTAACCATGGTAACCAACTCTGTTGACCTACAAATTGCATGTGTGTTTGTATGGCTGAAAACAACAGACCTGAACTTAAGAAAGTTCAGAGAAACTCTATGAAGTGTTTCTGGGAAAAATGAGAAATTTCTCATTTTCCTGAAGCCCCAGGATGGGGTGGGTGTTGGCATGCATATGGTCAACAGCTGAGGCCACTCCAGCAGTAATGTTTGTCTCATTTTCTACAGCAGATGATTCCTGTGATTTTGTGAATACTGAATAGGCAATAAAGGAAAATTATTACAACCAGAAGAACAAATGTTTAGTTTTTCTGTGGTGGGGCTCATTCACTTAAACTTGCCTCTTCCTTTGCTTTTCTTGACTCTATTATTTTCAAAAGTACGTTGTCCTAGGGCATCCCATCCATTCCACCACACATTTGTCATCCCTTAGGAATCTCTTTTGGATAAGGTGTTGCACACTGTTGGAACAACAATAGGACTCAAGAACAGACAGTGCCTTGCAGGGTTGATCCTTTAATTTGTAGTGCAACACAGACATGTGCAATCAGCATGGGTCTCAGTGTGGTGAGCTAACCACATAGGTAATACAAATTACTCACTGCTTATGGGTAATTAACCTGCTAATTATTCACAAAACATTTTGCTCTGCAGCAGTCTTGTAAGTTGACAGGAATCACCCAAGCTGAAAGAAACCTTTAAAAAATCTTTTTACCATTGCCTCACTTCATGTCAAATCACATCATCTCTCAGAAGAACGTTTTTGTATATACAATGAGGTAATAGTGAAAAAAGAAACTCCTTCCTTCCACATGAATGCCAGCTGTCATTCCTAGTAACCAGAGATACCCATCTATGTGAGGAATAAAGGGATACAAAGAATGTGCCTTTGAAGACCCTGTACCTGTTCCCATTTCAGATTTTAGTATTTGGATATATTTTAGATTAGATCTCTTTTAGATAGCACCAGAAACTTAAATTGTGATTATAACCTTTTATTCCTCAACTGGTTGTTGTTGTTGTTGTTGTTGTTGTTGCTGTTGTTAAATGAGAGAGTTTCTAAATGTTGCATTTTCTCTAGACTTTCTTTTGCTCATAATATTTTACAAAGGGTAACCTGTATGCCTTCTATCAGTGCATTCTTAGTACAAAAATGATGGTGAGTACCTGAATCTTCTATAGTAATAAACAATGTAAGTATAGAGCTGCACCAAATATTGTGAGCTACACAGTGTTCCTGGGTGTGGGATCTTTGAGGCTGTTTGGGCAGTCAGGTCTTGTTTTCTTAGGACTTCAGGTATGGTGGAGACAGCTGCTTGCAGTGGTACTGGGCTTGCTGGGGCTTCAGTTTTGTCCTTCATCTCAAGAGGAGATAGACTTCTCTCCATCATAACCATCTCTCTTCTCCTCTCTGCTGGGGTACAAACACTTAACACAAAGCTCCCTGGTAGCTTTTTTTCAAAAATTAGGGACACATTAACCCACCAGACCTTTTCCATTACTTTCCCAGAATTGCCATGTTTGTCCCTACACTGCTCCAATATGTAACACTTTCTGTTGCAGCATTTTAGTAGAAAGAAACCCCCACCCTTAGGTTTATAAAGTAGATGGCATTATTATCTCAAATATGACACTGCTTGAAAAATAGCTGTTCTCTAAAAAACTCCATTCCTTCCCTCAAATGACAGGATGCGAATATCTCTAAAGATTTGTAGACACTGAAATGGTGTGTGCACAGTAACTAAGCTATAAGGATAACACAAAATCTCCTTTCCAAAAGGGTAAGTGGAGGACAGGGCAAAAGCTTTTTAAGATTTGTTAGTTCAGACTAAGCCATTTGTCCATCATTCTTTTGTTGCCTTTGAAAATGGCTATTGTTCTGATGTGCAGGAGTAGCGGCACTGGTATCATAATGCCCTTGAGCAGTTGTGGTTTGCAGTGAATTGCCAGCCACAGGGAGAAAAAACATCTTTCAAGACTCTGTGCTCATTATGTTTCTTGTGGCAGTCTAAAACATACTGAAATTAGGCAAAGTATCCTGAATTCATTGGAAGTACATGCCTGCCTTATGGTGTTTTGGTATATCAGGCAAGTGGTGGGGATCATATTAAATATGGGTTTGTCAAAGTCACGCTGATTGAGTGGCAATTGCCTTTTATGAAAACATTTTTTAAGTGCTTTCCTTTATCCTAGATTTCTAATTGCTCTTCAATTAGTGATTGTCCTGAAAATTTCAGAATTATCACCTCTGTTTTCTTCTTATTAGCAAAAGAATTTCCATATATGAAATGGAACTGCATTTTAACTCTCATTTTGATCCTGTCATTCAGATCGTTTGTCTATTTGTTTTTACCCTGTGCTTTGCTCTTTATATTATGCATTCAGGTAAGGAAATTATCTGTTTTCATGAATAAACAGGGAAGGGGCTAATAAGATAACTGATGTTTACCATTCCCTACTGGGTTCCAGCATTAAGAATCTAGAGATTCACAACAGAAATGTTAAGACTGACATGAATGAGAGTGTCTATACATAAAAGTAATGTCTATATATAAAAATACCAGTAGAATTATTTAAAAAAACTCCAAAATCAAGAAGAATGAATAAGAGAATGGCACATGTTGAAGGCATCCAGAATAGCAGGTAGTTAGTACATTTACTTCCATATTCTCAAGACATCACAAGAAGGAAAATGAAGGACAGGCTAAGATAAAGGACAGGCTACTCATGGAAATAGAACCCAGAGAATAATGAGCAAGTCATCAGTGTTACCTGATGACTTACAGGAATGCTACTTGGTGGAAAAGGCAAAATACCAGCATTCCTGTCAAGCACTAACAGGCAGAAAAGACAAATCAGGGGACCAGCACATGCTTGCCAGTCCAAGGTAAGTGATATCATGAATAGACAGCGTCCCTTGTCTTGTCACTGAAGTGTCCCTAGCCAGACTGTTTGAATATGAGAATGGAGGTGCAGGAGAATCCATGTGAGTGAAATCAATTTTGTTTCAGTTACCATTGGTTATTATAAAGTTGCATGCTGAGCTTTGTGCAACAAGAGTATTGCAAAAAGCCTAACTAGTTTGTGGCTGTCCTCAGAACCATAGATATCCGAGAGGTAAATGAAGAACAAAAAGTATTATGTACAGTTATTTGTTCATTAATTTTCCCTACATATAATGTGAGCTTTGTAAATGCTGATGTAAACTTTTCAGCTGCTTTCTGTGTTAGACACAAGGTATTCCAGAATATTACACTAGCTATAAGGATGGTGCTGAAGCAAAATACAGTTTGGGATTCAGAAGTCTAAAAGATCTTTTTACTTCATATTTTGTAAGGGTTTTCAAGCCTAATCCATTCAGTTTCACTTAATTTCTTTGATTGTATCCTTTGCTTGTATTCATGTCGCAAAGATCATAAAAATACTGTAAACTTCACCATTTGGCATGCCAGAAACTGAAGGTGAAGCTCAACAGCAGTTTATAATTGAGTCTATCAAAGACTCCACAAGGAATCAAAGAGCTAAGTCAGCTGATAGCTTACACACGTATACCCAGGACAAGTCCGTTGGACATTTCAACCTAGACACACTTTTCACAATGCTACTAAAGGAGTGCAAAATTTTCTGGAAAATATTACCACAGTCCTGCTTAAGTAAACTGGGGTCATAGAAAATTTATTTGTGGTATAGACTGCTTTGAGAAGTTCTTTGAAGAAGTTGTTGCCAGTAGCAGTTTGCATTTGGCAGGTGTACTGGGTTCTATGTTATTGAATTGCCAGATGATGAGAAAAAAGTCACACCAATGGTCTCACCATTCTTTCTTTTATGCACTAGCTATCTTTTGTGCTTTACTATCTGACACAAAGTAAATAGGCAGGATGGGAAAGCTGAAAATTAATTTCTACAGAGAAGTAATGGTTTGTTTTCTTTTTGATATTTTCTTCCCTCCTTCAAAACAGATGAACCGATGAAACTAAAAGATACCAATTGGAATGCTTTGGGTTATATCTTCCTAGGTGAATGGCCAATTTCTGTGGATGAGTTTGTCTGTTTTCAGAGATGAAAAACATTTCATCTTTTACTGAGGCCAAAATATGACCTTCATTTGATCTTCTTAATGGCATCTGACAATGAAGTTTAAAACACAATATAGAGATAAAATGCCAAGCACAACCCTATTATAGTGCACTCGCTGACTTCTACTGACTTCTCTGCTGAATGCGTAACAGCTAAAATTTCCTTTCCTTTTGTTTTGAGGAATGATATTACCTTCAGAGCAGTCATGCTCTTTCCATGATTTATGATTTCTGTAGTGTGTAATGGCGATTCTTACCAGAGTTCAGGAACTTTAGTGGAGCACTGTAGAGAAGAGTAGAGGTTTCTCATACAGAATAGATTAGAAGAATAAGCAAAGGCTTTACCATCTGACCTTTTTACTGTAGCTCTTAGTGCTTCAGTCTGTATTTCTTGCATCAAAACCATTACTTGTGATGGAGTGAAAATATTGGATGACCTAGGTGTTAATATTTGTACCGTGGGGAAAATTAATGCCATATTACTTCTTTATTTTTACAGTACACATATCTGCACCTGCCTTGGTTGCTCACCCCTTGTGAACAATGGAGTCTAGTAAATACTTGGAGTGCAAGTCATCTGATTTATTTCAGATATAAGACTTCTGGAAGTAATGGGGTATAGGTAGAAGGCACACTGCTCAGTATTTACTTAGGCTTGAGGTCTATTGCCCATAGCATAATCTCTATGGCAGTCATCTTCCCTTAGCAGAAGAGATTGCTGTCAGAGGTGCCCAATGACATTTCAAATGCCCTATGGCAACTCTGAAGGCTCCAATGACATAAGAGAATAAGCTAATCCTTTTCTGTTTATTTCAGTTTATTCTGCTTTTGAAAGATTTGTCTTACCTCACCTTTTCTTCTAATTTTGTCTATCTTCCTTAACCAAGGATGTTTTTTAGTTTTCATTGTTCTTATTGCTCTGCTCTACACTTGTCTGATTGTTCTAAATCTTCCTTGAATTTTGGTCTACAGATACATTTTATAGCAAAGTTCTTGATGTTGGATGGAACAGAAGGATCCCTTTCTAGATCTTGCAGTCTGTAATACTAATTAGAAATCTAGTGCATTGTTTATCCTTTTTAATTTATTTATTATAGCAACAACATGAAGTTATTAACTTATGTTTAACTTGTTATCCTTTATCACTTTCCAGTCAGTTTCAGCAGAACTGCAATATTTTCAGCAGCTTATAATTCTTTTTCAAATAAATAATTTTATAAAATTTTTCATACCCGAACAACGCTTTACTTTTCCTGAACAAAATTGTTTTTTTGATCTAACATGATTTCATTCCCTTCCAGTTTCGTATTGCCTGTGTTTGTATTAAGTGTACTCTGTATTGTATCCCTGAGGTGGCTAATATGAATACTGAACATATTGCATCAAGGGAACAACCTTACAGAACTTTAGAATTTGTTTGGTAGGAACAAGTAGGAAATAGATGCTTTGCTAAAGTAATTTATTACATTGTCCAAGAAGAAAGATAGAATGGTTTAAAAAAGTGTATTCTTGAAAAATTCCCAGCGTCCTCTTTTTCTTCTAGGCAATAATTTTTCTGTTTGTTTGTTTGTATCTGAAACAGAACTGAAGTTCAGTTGACTCAAACCTTTATCTTCTTGTAAAGAGTGGCACTATTTTCCATTTCTTGGGCCTCTGATGCCTCCCCTTCCTCCAGGAGTTCTCAGGAAGAACTGCTGATATGCTGGCATCTTAGAAGCAACTCTATAAGGTCAAGCAGGTTAGAAAACATCTAGCTTATGTGATCATTATTTCAAGGCTATTCTCCCCATCCCTTTTTCTTCCTCTTTCTTGAATTGGGAATTACAGGCTTTGTCATTTTTTTGTCTTACCTACCAGACCTGTCGATCTGTGGTGTCTTTGATCTGATAATGGACACTTCATTGGGAAGTAGTCTGAAGTAGTGTTGCTAAACTTAGTATTTTCTGCTTACAGTTGGAGTAAATAATATGTCCTTTAGAGTCTTCTGTTTCCAGACCTTTTCTTTCTTTCTGTTACCTGGATAAGGAGACTCCCTTACTAGTTGGACAATGTTCAGTGCCCAAAACAGACACTATTCGATAAATCCTGGTTCCTGGACATCCTCTCCTTTTACTTCTGTAGAAGGCAGAAACTCTTTCCTTCAGGCTTCTTACAGACAAACACAAATAGGAAGGTAAACCTGAAATGTTTAAGTTTTCATCTGGAGTTCCTGTAAGATGACTGGAGGAATTTGTTTTACCACAGAAGTGCACCCTGTTTATATGTGTAGGGTTGGCCTCAGCCTCAGCTCTCGGCTGAGGACCCACGCAGCCAATTGCTGCTGGCAGCAGGACGGGGGAGAACAAGAGTGAGAACACTGTTGGTTAAATTATAGGCAAGGAAATAATTTACAAATTAATCTAAGTATTTGGATACAGATTTCTGTATGGGGAAACACAGATGAAAAAGACAGATATTTAAAACACCATTTTAACACCCAGGCTAACAGACTCGTGGAAGGTCACAGCATCCATTTCATGTCATCATACCTGTTTGGGTTGTTCTGAAAAACCCAACATGGAGTTTCTTGGAGACCAAAGACTTCCATTTCTTCTCAGTTCTGAAGTGCTGTGATTGTCATCTCTTCAGGGGTGGCAGCTATGCCTGCACTGGTCAAAACTGGGAGAAGAAGAAATTCAATATGCAAAAAGTGATAGTCACTATCTTCAGAGAGAAAATGGGTGAGAGGGGAGGGTTATATTGCCTGTGAAGACAACAGACTGTTAAATGTTTTAAAGGGGAAAAACTGTGTAAGATGAGCAGTAAGGTCTGTGGAAAAGCACAGATAGGCTCATCCAGGAATGGAGAATACGGTCTCTGACTGTCAGAGTCTGGATGCTCTGGAAAAACCTGCTAGGACAAGTAACACGGACCAAAACCCAAATTGCTTCAGATTGAATTTCTGAAAAGAATTACATGGCAAGGTGTGATAGCAGATGTTTGGTTCCCAGGCTTCCTTTCCCAGCTCTGTTTTCTATTGACTTGAAAAAATGAGGAGTTAAATGAGCATCACATGGCTTTTTTCCCCCCCCCCCACAAAATGGGGTTTTCATATTCATTAAATATAAGTGACTGTCTAGATAACTCCTTTGCAATGCAGGTTTGTTTTCTGAATCTTCAGTCCTGTCATCACAATCTTTCAGGTTTTCATAATTAGCAGCTGTTGCATTTTTGTCTAGAACTTGTTTTTGTACAGAAAGTTTCTTCAACCCTAATGACTCTATGATGATTTTATGGTCATGAAGCTGCTGACCTCTGCTTGGCATCAACATTGAATCCATGAGTGGCATTTCATGTAGGAAAGATTTATTAGAAAAAAATTTTAGTTATTTGGTAAACTGGCCATCACTTTTCAAAAATGATTGATGTATCTATTGTCAATCCTTTAAAGTAGGCTGGACTAAACCTGGACATGGTAAATAATAAGGACTGCTTTTCTGCTGATGTTGAGAGGACAATTTCCTGTGGAGATTAGAAGCAAAAAAAAAAAAAATTAACATTGAAGTCTTTGTATAGCTATAGGTCATACATGAATTGTGTTTTGGCTGCTGTTGTTAGAGCTGAAAACGGGTAAAAAACCCTAAAGTTCCTGCAGATTCCACGATTAATTTCTCAGACCCATGAAAGCTAAATTATACTATCTATTTACCAGACTGGGTATAGCTACACAGAGGAAATGGCCAGCATGCTGATAAATTAATTATACTAATTTCTTGCACTACAGGTGGCTCAATTCGGAGAATTGCATTTGAATTTATCCCAAGTTCGACTTACACGTGGTTAGAGCAAGAGCAATGAGAACTCAAAGGCTGATAAATTAGGTTTCATATATCCCAGAGCCATATTGACCAAGAGAATCTAGTTTCCTAAGTGAATTTCTATTATAAAGCTCAGTTTCAGTGTAGACCCTCAAAATAGAAACATTGTATGGATATTAAATTCATTCTGGTCACACTTTTATGGTACATAATTTTGCTTTAAAGCACTGGCCATGATTTAGGTCATTTTATAGTTATATAGCCTTTCCATATCCTTTTTTGTTTCATTCCCTGCCTTCTTCTAGGCCAAAGGGACTGCATTTCAGTGGTGAATTTTTTTCTCATTTGAAAAAGCAAGTAAACTAAAAGAAACCAAACCCAAAACATTTTGGGATCATTCATGCTGAGAAACATTGTAAATATGAAAGTGCTTTCATGACAGCTAGTTGGCTATGACAAGAAGCTAAACAAAAACATTTGAATACAAAATATTCTCAGTGACATAATTTCCTCTCAGTATTTTTTGGAAAGATTTTATGAGGACAAAACTAATTTTTGTGGTCAATTATATGCTTTTATTTTAAGGCTAACTGGATACAGAATTATGCAACAGAAGTCCTTCTGTCTGATTCTTCCCAGACCTTGGCAGCAATAACCTTTCTGCTTACCAGTTTTCAGTGGGACAAAAGCCCCAGTGAATTGAAAACTAAATAATTCACCTATCTACTAAGTACAATGGATTATCAATAAATCAAATAAAGTAAGACTCCTTCTTGGGAAATTATGGAAAATATACTTAGAGTGTGATTGGCATTTCTTCACTCCTGTCTACTCATTGATTTCAATGGAGTTGTGCAGAAGGTTGTGACTTATGATGTGTCATTCTTGCATCCATGAAAATGTAATATATGGACCTTCTCCGATGGTGCCTACTATTCCTCCTTGGTTCTTTTCCTGACTGCTTAGTTATCCCTCAGTATGTAGTGATTTTCATCCTTCCCATGGTAGCAGTAACCCAGAATAAATTATATCCCTCAGAATAATGTGGATTCACAATGTCTTTTCAGTTGTCCTGGACCTTCCTCAGAGCTGTGTGGTAAACATTTCTCCCAGAGTAACCTCCAAACAGCATTCAATTTATAATCAAGAAAAACCAGCACAGCTTCTTCTCGCTCTGATCTTGATGTTTTGGTCTTTTCCGCATCCTCTTGTAGAACTTCCTCTCCTCTTTCCAAAGGGTTTCTGGCCATTTGGTTCTCATCTCTGAATTCCTCCACATGACTATCACTCTTACCCTGGCTTATGGTTACCGCTGTAGGCAAAGACAACCTCCACCCCCTAAGTGGCACTACTCAGAGCAAAGAGATTGCTCTCCATTTTATATTCCTTGGCTGTGGGCAGCTGGGCTCAATGGGGTGAATGGAGCTCTGGGGATAGTGCTTGGTTCAGTTTTGTCCTACGTCATGCAGGGATAAAAGCTGAAGGGAAGAAGCAGAGTGGACAATCAACCTGTTCCTATCCTTCCCACACCAAGTTAAAAACTGCCCAGACAAATCTATCCCTTGAGTGACAGATACAGCTTTGAATAAGGCAGGCACACCTTGACTTTGGATCTTTTCCTGCGTCCTCTTTAGATCATTGCCAATTTTAATGTCATATGGAACAAAAGTCATATTTGGGATCATGGTGTGAAGTCTTTTTTTCAAGGTGACTAATTTTTGGGAGAAAGGTGTTAAGGATAATGATGATAATGCTAATCTTTATGAATTAGTAGTTTCATTTTCAGAGAAACAAAATTAAGATCCCAAACAGGTCCAAGCACATTGCTGGATCTTGATTGCCAAGCCCACAACCCAACTCAAACATCACACCCAGTAAATCTGGTCACTGGAGAGAAAAGTTTCACTTGGAGAGGGACAGCATCTTCTTGCCTTTAGCTTTCTCCACTGAACTTTTGGGATGGCCTTCACTGTTTTTGAAGGGCCAGGTTTAGGACACCGGCCATAAATAGCCACAGAAAGAAAATGTTTATGCTTGATCAAATTTTTTTTTTTACATGCATTTTGTTTTTTCTTTTATAACTGAAAGTGACAACCCAGACTCTAAGGGCAGCGAGCTGCTATGCAGCGGCAGAAGCAGGAGCTGCCATATTTTAAACAACATTAGGGAAAAGCAGTAAGACAGAGATTTCTTTCTATAGGCACTCTTGTTTCCTGTCACCTTCTGTTTCTTCTTAAATAAGGATTGTCTGATCTTCATCCTGAAGTGTTCGTGCTTTTATTAAGGTTTTATGCTGACAGATCTCAAGAGTTATTGGATAACTCAGCAAGACATATGTACAGTTAATTAGAAATGAATGCGATATTACATCAAAAGGCTTCAACTGTTAAGTTTTAAATGGTTATAATTAACTTGCTCTTTGATTCTGAGCTGGAATGACTAAAGAGACAATGAAGGTCAATTTCCGTTCACTTGAAAAAATAAAAAAATAGAATAGCCCCTAATTTAAAAAAACCCAAGCCCTTCAGTTGTGAAGCTGTTCATTTATGCTGTATTGCCTTGATGTGAAGGCAAGGCAATGAAAATCCTTTTAATAGGCACTCCTGTTATCCTTTATTATAAAAAAACAGAGTCCAGTTCATTTGATATGGGAAAGAAAGACAAGAGTCTGGACAATGTTACTTAGTCAGCTTTGTGCATATTTAGATTTGAATTTAGGTTTCCCAAGCTAAGGAAGACTGTTGCTCTTTAAGAAGTGCTTTTTCAAATAAAGATCCATAATAAACTTTCAGAATTTGCAAATATATCTAGACATAATGGATTCATTTTATTAAAATTGCATATGTTCAGTACATCAAAACATGACTATTTTATTATCTAAATAAACATGTAAACCAGTTTCTAAGTATTTACATAAGATTGGATCCCCTCCACCCTCAAAACCCTCTTCACCAGACCCTACACACATAAAATTCAGTTATTTCCACTAGGTATAAAAGGATGCCAGGCCTTTTGAGTTTTATTCCCCATCTCTTTTGGATCTATTTATTCCCAGAGAAGTAGCTACTTTGGTTTGAGATTTGCTTACTGCTTTGTTTAATCCTGAGGGGATGCCATTAGTTCCTTTGACATCACATGGAAAGGGCAAACACAATGCATAATCACATCATTAGGACAAATACAAACACAATTATCCCTCAACAGTGGAGCAGAAGGAAAATACAAAGCAAACACTAAAGTCCTGACTGAATGCTTATCAAAGTGAGTGGTTGGCTTTGGTTCTGGCAGAAGCAGCTTGGCTGTGAGACTTTCTTATTTATTCTTCCTCTCCCAGTAGTGCAACAGCAGACCATCTCTGTGGGTGGCAGTCATGCTGAAACCAGCAGCACAGGCTGATCAACTGCTTGTGCCACAAAATATTTTTAAGACTGTGTCCTTTAAAACAGCACTGATAAAATTTGTTTACTCTGCAAATGAAAATGCCTGCAGTTGTGCCATTACTGTCAAAAGTAAAAATGAAGAACATGGAGGCTGTAACTTCTGGCCTATCCCAAACCCTACATCCCATGGTACAGATTACCCTGTATATAGTGCTTATCGCCAACTAGGATTATGAGGTACTTGGAGAATTCTAATTCCAGCCTTGTGCTGGATTTTGATAAGCAGATTTACCAGGGCTTGAACTTTTGGGAGAACAACTGCAGCCCCAAACCCTTCCCAAGAGAGGAAACATCCAAGCCTGGATTTCTTTTGTCATAGGTTCTGGTATTGTGGAAAGGTGACTCTGAATACAGGAGTTCATAAAAAGCTAGGTTGGTATAACATTAAGATCTATAAATATTTTTGGAAGTAATCTGTACATTATTAAAGTAAAAGTACGGCTGAAAAAATGTTAAAGGACATGGAATGACACCATACAGCATCATAGGATTGTAAGTAAACAAAACTACTGTGAAGGAAACAAAGTTTTAGGAAAGCAGAATACTGCAGTGTTCCAAATTTGAATCTTACCAGGGCACTAGACTTGACATCTGTGCAGTGGGACATTTTTATGACCACTAAGAAAAATTGTTTCAGTGCAATACTGTGTCCATTAGGCAACACCAGGCCCTAGCTTGTACAGCAGGTGTTTGGTTTACCTCGAATATGAGGAAAGAATGTTGCTGATGATTTCAGTTATGTTTCCTTTGATGATACCGTTCCAGTTTTGAGATTTGACAAGAAAGAAATCTGAACTAATTCATACTACTACTAATTCATACTATGAAAACACAGGTTTTCATAACTTCTTTAGACATAATTGTCTCAAGGTTTATGACTGACATAATTGCACCTGCATTGCAATTAAGATGCCTTTATTTGGTTGTTTTGTAGATACAACCCGAGATTTATAGCTAGATCCTTATTTAGATATCCACTTTGTATCTTAGAAATAGCACTGGGAAACTTGAATATTCAGTGCTATTAATGCTGAACCTTTTCTCCATTCAGATCTGAGTCTGAGTGAGAACTCACCAACCTCAGCCAAGTCTGACACCACAGAGCTGAAGCTGGAAAGACACATTAAATAGCTGAGCATTCCTTTGAGTCTCACAGGAGTGTGCTATTTGAGAGCAGGTGAGACCGAGGCCTCCAAGCAGTGAACCTGGAGTAAAGCTTTATTTTTCAACTATGTGGCATCAGATTCACTTTGTTTCTTACTTATGAGTCAGGTGCCACAAGCCCATAACTGCAAAGCTCTCTGACTGGATTGGCAGCAAGCCCAGAATAACTCCTGAGAGAATATCTTGAGAAATAGGGAGCATTAATAGGCAAATAGATTTACTCTGGGAATAATTTTTTTTTTCCTTTTTACTTGCTCCGTAGAAGTTTCTCTTTAAGAAAATTCTTCACAGTACTTGGCAGGTGAGAATGGCCCTTAGGAAATCTATCATCTGACTGTGCTAGCCACATACTTGAGTTGACATGTTTTCCCAGGAGAATCGGGGCTGGAAGGGGAAGGCTTTAAACAGCATATTTGCATACTTAACAGAGCAATAAGCCAAAATATTTGCAAGAGTTTCTATATCAGCCTCATTGTATAATACTTTTTCTACTTCACTGAGGAAGTCTCTTCTCACATGGAAGCTGGGGTTTTCAAAAAGTTAGCAAATAAATTAAACGAGGCCTGTATTTAGTTTATCAAGCAAAACAAATTAAGAAACTAGGTTAACATCTCAATTAAAAAAAAGTTACTAGTTGAAGATGTTAATTTGGCTTAGCATTTCTCCCTGTTTTTGCATGTAGATAGAAGCTTGTAGAGCATCATTTTGATTTTTTTCTGTCATGCTTTATGTGTATATGGTGTTTGTGTGTGTTTATTAATTTAAAAATGTAAATAGCTATGAATATTGAAAATGGTAAAGAATCGTTCATAATTTATATTTATTTAAACCCACTTATTTTCTTGTTAATTGAGTACATTGTAAAAGATTTTATTTCAAAATTTGTTGTTTCAATACACTTAAATCTGAGGTAGCTGAAAATGATACAGTGGATTATGTAGTCCATAATATATAGTCATCTGGTGCGCTTTAGACAACTCTTTAGCTCTTTTCTATTTCAGAAGAAAAAATGAAAGAAATTGTTTGGACTTGTACCCCTGTTACAAAAAATAATTTGAATTGTAAAATGTGCTGTAATTTTAAAATGAAATTAATTCACTAATATCTCTGCTTCTTTGGCACCTTTTTCACATTCTTCACTGCATTTACTGGATAGAAATTGTAAAATGCATGGGTTTTTTTCTGACTATAGTAATGAATGTATAGCACACTATATAGGAAAAACTTTTAATGGTTATTTTGTATAATGAAGGCTGTGGCTACAAAGTTCATATACAGAACTCACTGTCTAAAATAAAGTAGTGAACAAGGTAAGAGCTCAACTCTCTTTACCTTAAGAACAAATTCTCTTTAGGTTTATTTCTAAGTGATATAAAACAAAGAGATGAGCCTCGTGTAAACTGAAATGAGCTTTTGCATAACTTTTTTTTTTTTGGTTTTTTTTTGTATTGGTTTAAATTAAATGCAAGGCTTAAATAAAAGCATATGACTTTCCATCTAGACAACTCTTGGCTGACTATTTCGTTGGCCTAATATGCTAGTAGATATTTGCTACTTTTGTCATTGTTGTCCTTAATTTGTAGCATATTGTGTAAATGCAATTTATATTTACATATCATATACATAACTTTTGTGGTCTAGCATGGCATATACAAAGCAATATGCATGCTAAAATAGATTAACCATGTGCAGCTAATTGCAAAAGGGTGCAACAGATAGATTGTTGTGTGTCATTATAATTAAAGACAGGAAGAAATAAAAGAGTAAAGACATATATTCAACCTTGATTTTGTATTATGTATTCTCTGATATGTCTTCTTAATATTCTCTAGTAACAAGAATCTGTTAAAAATAACTCATTTAAGTAAGTTTTTAATCCTATAAAATACTGTGGGTACAATTTTTACAGGTCTTCCTTGTAGGCAGAGTCTTATTTCGAGAAAAATGATGTGGGACTGAAGCTGAAAGCATTCTTAAACTGATGCAATTATGTATCTCCACATCATGCCAGAAATCCATAGTTTCAGGTTGGAAATGATAATTCAGTGTTTCTGTGATTGTATTAATAAATAAATTTTACTTGTTCAGTTTTTTTTTTAATGTAGGACTAATTTTCTCTAGGTAGGACTTTACATTTTGCGGTGTTTTAAACTTTTTTCCCAAGCCAAGGATAGAAATCTTGAAAAAACTCCAATACTAAAATGACTCCTTACCTTATAGATTATCAAATACAGCACTATTTTATCCTATGGACTAGATTAATCTGCCTAATACATACAGAATTGCAGACAGAATTATGAAATTAATTGGTATCGATTATCACTCTAGCATTACAGTGGAAAGATTAAAGAGCAAGTGAACGGAATGTCCTGGCTGCCCTTTTTATGTTTCTCTTAACAGTTTCATATTTTCTAGTAACCTGGAGTAAGAGGGGAAAAAAAGGAAGAAGAAAATCCTCCATGTGAAATATCTGTGATGATGGTTTCACTTGCTGCAAAGCTTTTTAGCTGTGCATAGTTCATGACCTTTAGCAAATTTTAACTGTAAGGTAATACAAAGATTAAAAGTTGATTTAGTTTTCATTAGATTAAAAACATGGTGAGATAGAAATTAGTTCTGTAACATTGGTCACTTTCACTAAATATCCTAATCCCCCCTAAAAAAATAAAAAGAAGAAAAACAATCAAACTTCTTTTATCTCAGCTGAAAATTATTTGGACCACAAACTGTCTTTATGACGAGAGACAGTTTTTTGTGAGAGTCTGGCAGTCTGTGGTACGTGTCACTCCTCTCAGCAGAGCCAAGTTTAGATGCTCTCTTAGCTGAAAAGTCCATTCTGGAGTTATAGGGCATCTTTCTGTTCTGCAAAGCTCTCCAGAAGAGGAAAAAGGGTGACATTCACTTGCACAGACCCGGCTGTGGTCCTACACCTCCTTGTGTATCATTGCTTCCTTCCCATGGCTTCACTCATCCCTTTGCATGCATGGGGAAGACCTAAAGAGAAAGCAGGAGAGCCTGGTCTCTTCTAGGGGTGCAGCTGGTGAAGGAAACATGAGTATTTATAACACTGAACCTAAATGACTCATGATGAAGAAGGCCTAATACCTGTACAGCCTGCAATGCAGAAAATGTTCCTCTTTGCTATTATCATTTTACCTTTGACTAATCTGATGACTTTTTAATATTTCATTAGGTGTGCAGAGTTTTTAGATGTCTATTAATGTCCTTTTCATTGTAATTTTGTGCTATGCAGTTAAGCAAAGGCGAAATTGGCAGTTAATTTTACTATTGAGGCAACCACTGGTGTCATCAATTGCCCATCAGATAAAATTTTGTTGCTATGAAAATTTTGCTGGACGAGATGTCAGTGACAGTCAGGTGCTGTGTGTGCATGTGTAGAACGTATCATTGAAATATTTCAGGTACTCTTGAAAATGTGGTTGGATAAAACACATTTAATTAAGTTAGAAGTCTTTTCTCACCTTCTTTTCACATGACGCAGCACTCTAAAATGCCTACATTTATGTGGCCGCCATCTCTTTCCCTGTTGGGGCAGTAAGCAGGTCTTACAGGGTAACAGCCTGGGCTTGAGAGGGTAAGCCCAGATTTGCAGTGAGCCTTCTTGCTTGATGTCTGCCTCTTGTGCTCAGAGCATTGCTGCTGCCACCATCATGGCAAAGATGAGAGGCCTGACTTCTTCAAGGGAAAGTTGAAGAGGAGCTGCTGGTGCAGTTGGATGGCCAGAAGCTGGAACTTCAGCCAGAGGCTTGTACTGGATTCCTGCAGGTAAATGATTTCAAGCTTGGCAGAGATACATGTGATCTCAAAATACCTTGACAGAGCTATGACTGTTATCAGTCAGTACCAAAAGGAGAACTCAGGAAATTTTACAAAGACAAGAAGCACAAACCTTAGGAGCAGTGGGCCAAGATGACACTCTTTTGGTGACCCAAGCAAAACAAGAACAAAGTCACAGACCAAATCCATCAACAAAAGAAACAAAAATCTATACCCTACCTAGATATTCATTGTTAGGTCATAAAACTGCTGTGTAATAATGTCCTTAATTATTTTGAACAAGTATTTCCTCTTTAGCAGAAATTTGTTTTGGGGAAGAAAGGGATTTTCCCAGTTGGTTCATTCAGAAAGGGGAGGGCAGTTATGGCTGCATAGGTCTACTGACTAAATCTACAGAAGGACATTACCTAATTTAAATGCAAAATGGGGAAAAAAAATCTTGTGTAAAGAAGACACAAGAAAGAAATAAGACTGATGGGATTAGACAAAAGACTGAGTAAAAAGAAGTGGAGCAGGGACAGGCTAGGAATTAAGGAGAAAGGGCAAGTAAGATCACAGTTGAGGCATATTTTAGAAAAAGATGATGGGTTTGGGAGTTTGAGGAAAGATATCTGTAACTGGACATCTGAAGTCTGTCAGATGACGTTCAGACCAGACAACATTTAACAAGGGAGAGGGACAGGGAAAAGGCACACTTCTTGGAACAAGGTGACTAAACAAGGCTTAGAGCCAGAGAGGATGAGGCTCCATGGTTGAAGAGATGGGGCTAAGGAGACCTGAGAAAACTGGAGCAGTAATGACAAGGATGCTCCAGATTATGCCTTGAGGAGCTGGTGTTTGGCAGATGTCTGTGCAGAAGAGCAAGAGGTTCCAACCCTGAAAAAGGCACATGTGGGTCTGATTATGGAGCTGCATGCTGGAATTTGAGCTGGTTTCTTTCTGGCTTTTGTTTGTGGTGTGTTGTTTTTATTTTCTTTTAATCTGTCTCATAACATAAAAATAAACTGTCAAAAAGCATTATAGAAGTTGCAGTTTCCACTAGCTCAGGGGTCTCTGGAACGTGAGTCTGTGTAACATGAGTCTCAGTGGCACAGTCCCTGTACGAAGGCACTGCTAAGGCTTTCCCAAGAGAGCAGCTGGGTCATTACTTGCTGCTAAATGGGTGCCTGGAACCAAAGAAAGCCATGGCTATCACTTTTGCAAGAATGTGTACATGTCTATGCAGACATAGGTACCCGTGCATATGGATATGTGTGTGTTTATATTTATTTATGCAGACAGGGGAAATGTGTGATGATACAGCTAACACAGTTTTTCAATTTGCCTCATATATAATGGCATAAAGATGTTTTCATTTGTTCAGATTAAGGACCTGCCTTTTGTATCAAGGAGCATCTGCTCTTTGACAGTGGCTGTAGCAGATGGCTATGGAAGAATAATCAGCTATACAGTAATTTTATTTTTTTATGTCTCCCTCCTTCACAGTTTTCAAGTTCTAGTGATCGATGGCTCAGAGATTTCCTGTGCCAGAGGTGATATCTTAATGTTTAATAGCCCTTGATGGATTTTTCTTCCCACCCACAATATCCCCTGGCAATGAATTTCAGTTTTATATTGTGTATGAGAAAAGATCTGCCTTTACTTGTTTGTACCAGCTGCTTGATGTTTATTAGCTCCTGTCATATGAGGCACACTAAAAAATTGTTCCCTGTTCACTGTCTTGCTGCCATGCTTCAGGATTATTTAGATGCTTCTCATTTTTCTATCTCTATCCTCTCATTTACAGGATAAAAAGACCAAGTCAGTGACCTGCTTGGTACACTTTGATTGTACTAGCTACAATTTTCAGTGACATAATATCATCTTACTCAGAAAGAAAAAAATAATTGCATTTGAGTTAGATTAGGTAGCCTAAAACCGCCAATAAATACTTCAAGTTCTGTCCCAAAATCCTTTTTTTGAGTATATACCATGAAGGTAGCAAAACATGACTGCAGAAGTATTCAAAACAATTTGCAAACTTTTTATAAAACTGATTCATCTATGTCTTTGCTAGGGTGATTCTATATACAAAAATTTGAAGGTGACCATGTGACAGCTTACAGGTTAGATATAAGGAACTTCGTTGGTCCAATGCAAAAAACTCCTGAATGTTTCTTTACAAGTGGGATCAGCCTTTCTTACAAAGCAAAAAATGAACATTTTAAGTTATGGCCATTCTGAGTACAGAAAAAAAGTCTGTCATTGTTATAGGAAAAATCTGTTATTTTTAGACTTCGCTTACATGAATTTGGAGGCACAGATTTCATAATGGAAAGAAAGGAGTAAGTATTTCTAGTATCAGTTTGATTACATTCATTTAATCATTGATGTATTCATTTTGGTGTTCACACTATCTTCTTCAAACTCTGTATTTGATTTATGCAGCCATGATTTTACTTAATTGTATGGGATTGGCAGGTAGAATTCTCATAAACACTTGGAAAACTGGAAGACTTTATAGGTATGGGGAATTTTTGAGATAAAATCATCAATGAAGAGGAGGGAAAACGACTATGATTATATCCCAGGACAATAGTTCCTATATAGTTCCTACAAATACCATGTATCTGTGGCTTTCCCATAAGATTTAACACAGGAAATGCTGCCAGGTTTAAAAAAAAAAAAAGTGTTTTCGCCAGCTGAGAGGCACCTTCCTTTAGCATTCCGGTCAAATACTTTCCTCCCTTTGCTTTGAGGCAATCCACTATTCTTGAGGGAATGGCAAACCAGAGACATTACATGTAATTTGGGTCTTGCCCCTAGGATCTTGCTTTAATTGAAATATCATTGCAGTAATTTTAAAAAGTAACAGTAATGGTGAAAGGTCAGGGCATTAACTCTTGTAAAAAGTTGTCATTTGTCCTGTGTGTGTCAATTATAGTCTGGGATAATTTTATTTTCAAATAATAAGAAGGCAAGGTGTCTTATGAAGGTGTTAGGTCACTGATCCCCCTCTTCATTTTCCTGTCAATAAACAAGAAAAAGAAAAATAACTTCATTGGAGCAGTTTGTCACCAGGAAAGTGTCTTCCACAGCTTGGCTCAGAGGACATGCCAGGAAGGGCCCAGCAGGCAGCAATCTGAGACATGCTGCGGTTGGAAAGAAGGTACTCAACACCCTGAGATCTAAGCCTGGAAACAATGTATGAAGGTCCTTGTATTCTTCCTTGAGCAGGTGTGTTGATAAGCCCTACATATACTTCTAAACTGCCTGCAATCCAGTCCACTCTTAAAAGCATTAAAAGTTATCACTGCTGGAAATGTTTAAACTTTAGACCAATCACAGCAGAAATACTAAAAATGTTTGAGAATTAACTCCGATTAGGGAAAAAATCAAATTATGTTTTCCTTTATGTGGTCTGCCTATTGAACTGGTATTGTGAGCAGTTGTGTAGCATTGAAAGAAGATCTATAAATATTTCTAAATTACTTGAGAACTAGATTTTTTTTTTCCTGAGAAATTACTGCTTCATGTCTCTTTCTATATGTAAGTGCAGTTTCTAGCTAAGTGTTTGTTAGGTATCCTTGGTGATAACACTTAGACCTCTTTGTGGAAATTTCCTCTAGCTTAATTCCAATTTGCCTAGTCTCAGGCACATGAAACTAAAATATGATACCTATATGCACACACCGCTTGCGTAGTTTGGTTTCTATATGAATTAAAATCACACAGGATTTTTCTATGCAACAGGTAACAACCGCCAGCAAAAGATGGTTTACTGTAAAGTACAGGGTGCTTCATGTTCTTTCTGCACTAATAGTACAGGCAGACAGAATTGAGTTATCATCCTACAGCAAAAAGGGACACACTTCCCCTGGGGTAAGCTTTACTACATAACAAGAAAACCACCCTTCTTTCTAGGCCGTTAATTCTTGTTGAAGCCTGGCATGCCATTACAAGATTAATTTATAATCTTTCTGGGACATGCATAAGGCAGGATGCCAATATATAATTAGATGGATTTTATTCTCTGTCATCGTGAGCTTTACTTGGTAAAAATGCCCGCTTCCAAGACAGATAAGAAACTCCTGACTAAGCAGAGTAGAGCCCCACCTAATCTCACTTCCTGTCCTTGGTGTACACTAGTCCATTTTCAGTGAGATGTGGACAAAGAGGATGCAGCTCAGAAGCTGAGCTGTTGCAAGGCTGAATGTGTGGCCTTACTGGTTTTGCCTAACTTGACTGTATTACCTCCTTATGAATTTCATTTGAAAAGACTTTGCACTTTGGTTCATCTTGAACATCACAGAAATAGCATCTGATAAGGTTGCAGCTTCCCAGAATGTGCTGATATAAAAGACCCATAATTTTGTCTGTCTGAATGAAATCAGACCACTGTGTTTGTGTTATTCCAGTTTTGGAGCTAAATGGAGTTGAAGGGCAAGGAGGATCAAGCACAGTGAGGGAGGAAGTCTTAAAGGACAGGTCTAGCAACCATGAAGCTTTGGGAAAAAGTTCATTTTAGTGCATAACCGAGAAGGTGAATCACAGGAAGAAATGTGTTTGGGGTATGTCCGGGATATGTAATTTTTTATTTTTTAATTTGTAGCAGGATGAGAGTGCCACTAATTCTATTGCACTGTTTGACTCTGTCTTAAATAGAATAAGCTGTCCACAACAAAGATTTGTTTGTATATGTTCACCTTGCGTGTGAGTTCCTGGGCAGGGTTAATTGGGAATAATTAGACCACCTATTGTTCTGACTTCCCATACAATTTAATTAGGTTTTCTTTTTTTCTTGTACGTCAGAAGCCTTTTATGGTCTAAGACCTTTGATGCAAGGAAAAAACCCCCTGTGATTGCTGAGGCATACTTTGGAATTTCCTAGTGTGTTCATTCCAGCAGTGCAATTTTATCCCATTTACTAACAAAGGGTCTTCAGCCTGGGTTTGAGCAGCTACACAGCTCAGAGGTATATTTGTATGTTGCCATTACCATTTTCAAGTCTTTTAGTGCTAGGTGTCGATAAATGGGTTTCAGTCCTGGTACCATTCATACCTCTGAGGCCAACAGAGCAGAAATTTGGAGAAAAGCCTTTGCTTTAACTAAAATTTCAGAGTCACCTGGTGTGTGTCCAGACTTTATCTTGGTTACTTTCATGACATCTCAGAAATGCAGAAATTGAGGTCTCTGTAGACGTCTGTGGGGTCGACTGTTGGCTGCTCAGAGGAGCTGCAGGTTTGGAGCATTATCAGGTACTGCACACCCACAGCTTCTCTGTGAGGCCAGACTGGATGGAAAATGGGGCAAGCGTCCCTCAGACACATCAGCTGTACTAGAAAACATCTGCAATGGTTCTTTGTTCAAGTGAAGAGCATTTACTACTCCTTGTGGGAACAGATTGTCAGGGAGGAAGTTCTTCATCATAATGGGCACTTTGAAAAGATTTTTGAATATGTGTAGTTGATTTTCCGTGTGGTTCTTAGAGGCCCAAGTTAGCCTAATGCTATTCTTCTGAAGTTTATAGAAAGCACATTCAGTGACTGGGCCAACATGATATATTGATTTTGTTCATGTGTTTCTGTTTATAGTGACTGACACTGGGATTGTGGAGATACAGTGCCAAAGATCATTAATTTTCTAGTATTTTTTTGTTCTTGTTCCCTCATATTAGATCCTCGCTGTAGATATAGCTGGAAAATGGCTGTCAGAATGGAATATGATAGGGAGTTGCTGGAAAGGAGCCATTGCTGTGCCTTGTTACAGATTCAGAGCAAAAACTTGCAAAGAGCATTCCTACAACCACAGTGTGTGGCACTCCTAATACTGTTTGGAAAAAGGCATCGGGCTTACCTACTTCACTTTTTAAACTCACTATAGGGAAATTAAACAAATGGAGGTTACTTTTTAGTTTTCCTGGATGGAATCAAAATAACAAACAAAAAACCCCCCACCTTTTGCTTAGAAAGAGCTCTTAAAACTCAGTAAGTAAAATAAAGCACAATGAGGAGTAAAATTATATGTTAATTTGTCAGTGATTTGATTAATTTGTTGTAAGAAACTGAAATAAAACTGAGAATAGACTTAGACAGTCAAGGCATGTAATTGTTCAAAAAAAACTATCAACTGTTAATCATGAAATGTACACATCCTGTGAAAGACTCTAATTGCTGTGTGTGTAGCTCCAGCTCTGAGAGTGTCAGATAAATTTAAGTGAAAACAGTGCCTCTGACTGGAGTGTTTTGATCCAGGTGTAAAAAGGCATCCAGAGTAATAATCTGTTTCTGTTTCCTTGCTGATGCCTCTCACAGGGATGAGACTGCTCTCTCAGACTGCTGTATGACTGCAGCATCAGGTAAAAAACAATTTAATTACTCCGTTTTTTGTTTGTTGATCAATGTCATTGATCTAGAACATGCTTTCAGTAACTATGTATATCTACTCGGTTGGTAGACATATGCTCATGGGCTGAACTCTGTTCTGTTCAGCTAAGATAACAGCAAAATATCAATCTGTAATTAATACACTGACTTGGATAAAAAATAAATCCTATTCCTTGCACTGTTAGGAATCATTCTTCATTCTGAAATTTCATGAGTAATTTTGTAAATCTTATGTTAAAGTATGCTCTCAGAAAGCAAAAAGCAAGGTAAAAATTTAAACTGTTTCCTAAATTATGCTCTTGATAATACTGGAGTTAAAAAATTTTATGGAATGACTGGATAGTGTTGAAGGACTTAAATTCATTAATGTTTCATATAGCAGTTTAGTTATTTCTGTTGTTTGGTTGTTTCATTATACATGTGACAGAACGCAGCTACAATCTCGTTCCAAAGCAATATGTTTGTGACTTTCGAAAGCTCCTGGGAGCTGTGATTTCAGTATGTTTGAGTATGTGAATGGATACAGCTGGCTATATGGCTGAAGGTCTTTTTTTTCACACTGCATTTAATGACACATCTATAATCTACTCAAATTCTCAGTGCCCCCTCTGCTCGTGGTGGCCATGGGGACAGCGTTACCAACAGGAGGCTGGAATCTGCTTGCATTGTAACTACTGCGCGTAAAAACTGCTTTGTGCTTTTCACTGACAGGATCTTCAGAAGCCATGGCCCAGAGAAAGGTGCTGTAATTGACAGCTTCTCAATATTTAGAATATTCCTACAAGCAAAGTAGAAAATGATGTCTCCAAGCTGAGTGAAAGTACTTCTGTCATGTCTGGTATGGCACATGCTCTTTCTGATACCTGCATTGTGATGGAATAGCCAGCTTGGAGTGAGTGGTTCTGAAACCTGTTTAAGAATCAATAAATATTCCTATGTTCAAATTAATGGACCTTAATTAATGGATATTTTTTCTTATTCTAAAACTGCTTTGATCCCCAAAAGGAGGATTTGCCAATAAATAGGTTTGGTGTATGCTATATGGCATACTATGGCAGTATGGTGGTAAGTTGTGTCAGAATATAAGACAACAAACTTAAAATCTGCAAACTGATGGGGATTTATAACTGTTTACTGTAGAAAACTTCCCAGAAAAAGACAGGAAATGCTTTGTTCTGTTTTGCTTTTACTCTAAGAATGGATAAGGATCAAAGGGCACAGCTTGGGTTTCAAGGAATGGAGCTCTTTTTCTACCTCCTGTGTGAGAGGCAAGGCCAGTTTTGGGTGGAGGCAAAGCAGTTAATCACCTGCAACAGCAAGCTCTTGACAAAATGGCTCTGTATCCCTAATTCAGTTTATCTGTGTTAGAAACAGGGGAGATCAAGTGTGCTGTTGTCAGACAGCTCATCAGAAAGTGCAAGAAGGCAGCTACTTGTAGAAACACTTGTTATTCTCCAGCCAGGAACAGTAGGATCGCAAGCCCATTTTCCTGGAGTTCTCTGACAAACCTGTCTCACCTCTCACTTACCAAGGCTGGAGGCACTATTCCAAGCAACTCAGTTCTTAGAGGTTCAGTTTTTGATCAGAAACTCTGAAAAGATAACTCTGACCTGGGATGATGTTTGGCTTCTCAAGTTGGATGTGACACGAACATGAGCATATATCACATAGGACTAGAAAAAAATGAAAGGTTCTGTTCATAAGTAATTCTTATATATCTGCCTTATAAATGCAGGCAAAAGAGGTTCACTGGGTATAGGCAACATGGACCACCAATCTTCTGATAAAGCACTTTTCACAATGCATTTTTTTAAAACCAGCACATCTGTATTCCACCCATAGTCATCACAATGCATTAATTTCAAAAATCTCTATGTGTAAAGACATAAAAATTGTTGCATCTGAAAGCTGACTATAAAGTGACTAGAATGTGTGTTTTTGTCTGTTAGTATGTGTTCATTAAAATATTTTTTCCAGAAGAATTCTGCAGAAAAATAACTTTTTTAAATGGGAGTTGCGACTGTATTTCAAAAATTGTTCTTTTTTGTTTGTTTGTTTTTTAAAAAAAGGGAATCTGTCTTTCAAGTTGTTTATAGTAAAACTTCTAAAAGAATTTTCTAAGCACTGAAAAAGTTGACCCTAAACCCAAGTCTTTCCCTTATTTTAAAATAGAGGCTGTCCACTTGCATGATTTTGAACTGCAGCATGGTTCATATATAGTTCAGGTGCACATCCAAGACATCTCTGTTTTTACAAGTGGAAGAAATGAGTCAAGTGCTCTTCAGCAAAGACTATGTGGGCACTGTGAGGATGTAGCAGCATTCCCAGCCTCCCAACCTCATCTGGCAGCAGTACCCTTTGGAACCATTGCCCTGTCCCATTTGTGAACTGTTCCAGGAATTCCTACTCTTCACCACTTTAAAGGGGGTGGGATGTGTCCTGCGGCTCTTGGGCAGGTGAAGATTTTGTTATATGGCTCACAGAGCAAGGATATTTGCCAGCCTTCTTTAAAATATTTTAGAGGTAATGCTAACAACTGAGCTGCATCAGTTACTGGCCTTGGAGTAAAGGGGTTTTTTTTGCACATGGGTTGTTCTGAACCCCGCTTTACATACAAAATAAGCTTGGTTGAATCCTAATGTGCATGTCTTGTTGAGACAGCTTAAGATATTGGCAGAAATTGTGAACTGAGCAACTCAAGACTCACATTTTTTGCTTTGTTTTTCTTCAGACTGGGAGAGCAGAGAAGGCTGCAGAAGCCAACCTCTTTCCTTTAGCCGATACCAAAATAAAGATTTCTTGATTGTGTGCAAAGGATATTGGTATGCTCTTCAAATACTTTTATCTTCACTTGGGAGGGGATTCATACACAGATTTCTTCTTGTTATGCAGTTATGGAAATGAGCCCAAAGGATGCTTAATAAATTACTAAATAGCAGGCTGAAACTGTAGTAGTAAGAGCACAATATTCCTACTAAGTGCACTCAGTCAGAGCAAAGCAATTGTATTCATCAATTATAAACACGTGCTCTAGAGCACGACATCACTGCACATTTTTGCACTAGGAGAAAGCAATCCTTTCCTCTCCAAAATCAAAGATACAACAGAAGGAAATGTTCCTAAACTGCACATCTGACATTACATGGCTTCATTTTTTGGAAATCATTGCAATAACATGTTAATAACTGTGGCAATAAAGGCCTCAGTCAATTTATTTACAGTAGAGATAGAAGTTTTAGTTTTCACAAAGAATCTTCTGGACATTATCCACCTTTATAGCCTTGTCTCCAAGTTTCCAGTCCATATTTATGAATTTATTTTAGGCTGCGTCTGCATGTACATTTGGAAATAGGTTGACCTTGAAGGATTTTATATTAGGAAATTACTTAAGAAAATAAGTCCAAATAAAGATATACAAGATCCTAAAGGTGTCTAGGTGTAATCAGATATTTAAACTTTATGCCCATATTAATTAAATTCTGTAACAGACCCAGAACTAATGAAGAAGTAGCTTCTAAGATGATCCAGTAAATATTGAGAGGTCATTCCCATGTTTTGTACTCAGCCTTCTCTGCTGCAAATACACTGCCAGCAGTGTTGCAGCAAGCAAGTTCAAAATTAGCCTCCATCCGTAAATATGGGCATTCTTAAGTGGAAATCTCCCCACAGACTGGTCATAAACTACGTTAGGTATACTTAGAAGTAAAACTCCCACCACTGTCCCAGCAAGTGAGTAGAAGGTTTAGATGATGGAATTTGCTTCCTAGATTCTTACACAAGAATAATGTGATTACATCTTAGTAGAAATTGTGAGTATCCTGGGAACAATTTTAAATCAGATTTTACGTGTTGAGGTTACTGAATGGAAAGCTATTTTATGCTATCTAAAGCAGAACAGTGATCCCTCCTAGTTTTGTGTTCAGTCATTTTGCTACGTGCAATTATGTGCTGGTGAGCTACCATCGCTTTAAATGAAATGCCTTGATACTTTAATAGAATTTTCCAGATTATCAAAAGTTAATGGTAAGTGAACAATTTAGGCATTTGCAACTGTTCACTGTTAAAACTGACTTCTGCCCCAGATACAGAAACTAAAATTACTCAGATTTACTCAAGTTTAACACCCTATATTATGTCTGCAGGAAATGATAAGCTACAGTGGAATTATTCAAGATGTGGGGTAATATTCAAGCAAAAATACAGGGGCAGGTTGGTTGTTTTTTTTTTTTTCTTGAAAGCCAGGTTCAAAGAGTATGCCGGCATATAATTTGGGGATGCAATGCAATTACCAGAAATAATTTAAAATGGGTTACTTCACTTGACTATGACTCTTTGAAGAATAAATAGTAATTGTTTTAAGTGCATAATTACTTTAATATTGGCTCCTTTCAGCAAGTTGCAGACTTCTAGATTAAGCTCTAAGTCCTGTGCATCTGTCCACTCAAATTCTGTTTATTCTTCAGGCTGTCATAGTTCCATTATTAAACCCCTTGAAGTCCTTTGATGTGTTCCTGCACATAAAAAGACTGGTGCAGACTTCCATGCAGTCTGGTCTTTGCTATGCTAACTTTTCTCAGCATAACTGAAGTCTGAGAACAAGTTAAAGTCATCATTAAGAAGCTCTGCTAACAAGAAATACTGCCTTTTATAAATGTATTTGTGTTCACATAAAAATGTTTTTTCTTGCAAAGCCTTGCTCTTGAAGCTGCAGATATAGTTCTGATTTTTAGAAGGAAACCCAGTATTGGAACTTGGCTGTGTTTCTTTGGAAGGCAGAGACTGTGCTGAGCCACAGAACAGCATGCTTTGATTTACAGCTAAGTGCCACGCTCTGACCCTGCTGGGAAAAAGTGCTTGGGATTGAGGTAGCAGCTCCTTTTTGGACAGTGCTGTGAGTACCATCTTGTGGACTCTGAGCTCCTGACCACCTGTGGCATCAAATGAACTCATCTAAACCACTGATTATTTTGTTTTTGCCTGATTTGCGCAGGCTGGCAGCCATACTTTCAGCTGCCCTCAGCCACCAGAGAGACTTGTCTGGGCTAATACATCCAGGGTGTATACAGAAATCCCACCTCTGTGCAAATAACCAAGTAAATATAGTCAGAGGCTTCCTTAAGTTTGCTGCATGCCCTCTCTACTTTTCAGAATCTCATTTCAGAGATGGCTCTCTAAGTCTCCTTTGACTGCTAAGGTGCTGAGATCCTGACTCCAATGGATTCATCTTGCCATGAAGCTGGCAGAGAAGGGCAGTCAAATCTCAAAGCTGAGAGGAAAGGCAATCTCATGAGTAGTTCCAAGTTTCTGCCAGATCCCCAGAAACTATACAAATACCAGAGGATTTCAAGGAGTTCCTCTGAGGTGAGGGTGAAAAGAAAAAACAGCTTTTCCCATGGTTTATTTGGGAGAAAATTCCCTTTACATTTTCTTCTCCTTGATCATGCTCGTGTGATTTATATCTATTAAGAAATTCACACTGCTTTCATAATGAACAATAAAACATGTTGGGTCCCCTGTTTTAGCCCAGATGTAACCTGAAAAACTAATTTCTAGTTTCCTGCAATTCTTCTGCTCATTTCTATTGTCTTTTACTGCAACAGCAAGTGGCAACACACAGAACCTACATGTGCTTTTACTAAAGCATTTTCTAAGCCTTTATTTATAAGAAAAGAGCATTTTATGTGATAGTAAATACTAGTAGACATTAAGCTTTCGAGGAAGCATGGAAGCATTTATTCTGCTCTTTTCCTTACAATTCAAAGGTGAATGTTGAATGTAAATAAGTATTATTAGCACGTCATCAACAACTGTATTGTTTCTTGCCTTTTCGTTTTCTGCCCGTTTCTCAGAGCGAGTTTTACCTTTATGGCAGTTCTGGCGATCCTCTGTTTAGTCCGAAGGTGGCAGCATCTTTCTTCTACAGAAAGTTTCAGGTTTGTTCGGCCGTGCGCTGGCTTGCTCCTGATACTGCGTAGTTTCTCTACATCAGACATAGTTTTTAGCTAAGAAAATGAAGACATATTCTGTGCTTGTTTTCTGAAGAAAAAAGCTTTCAGTGTGAGGTGCAGCGTCCCCAGAAGGACTGCAAGTTATTGTCTACAGATAACTTTCAATGTAGGATAGGAAAAGCAGAGTCACTGAATACTTTGCTGTTTGCATTTTAATACTGTGGCAATACGGTTGCAGAAGCCCTCTGACTGCAGCTCTCCCTCGTCCCTGGCAGTGTTATGGCATGCTTGCTGTGACAAACCCTGGGGGTGGGATGCTCTTTTGGGGTCTACTTTCAGACGCACCATGCCTTCCAAAGATCTTTGGGATTTGGCTGCTCAGCATGGGGGTCTGTATGTGTCCCCATTGCCCTGGACAAGGTAACCTAGGCCAGTTATAGTGGGTAAAGAGCTATCAATTTTGTGAACTTCTTTTGAAGGTGGTTTTGTGATCATACTGGGGACTGAGACAACAGTGGCTCCTACTCCTGTCATAAACTTTCCTTGTGAATTCAGGCCCCTTCCTTCAGGTCTGTGTGCCCCACTTATCCAGTTTGGAGGAGAGATAACAGCAGGGTCACTCACACACCTTTTTTTCTGCCCTGCCATCTGGAGATACCCCAGGCTGGAGACTCTGGGGACAAGAAGCATCTTCCTGTCATTTGTCCAGAGGCTAGCCCTGGGACAGGAGCAAGGTTCCCCATCCAGACAGAGAAGGGCTGCCATTATCACTGAGACATAAATAATGATTCAACATCCACTTAGCACCAGTACAGCCCTGACTGCAGCTTTCCACTAAGTGGGAGGCAGGGAGGAGAGAGGGGAAGTTTGCACGGCTGCGTGGTGCAGGCTGTGCACGGGGGACAAGCTAGGTAGCTAATAGTTTCTCAGCCACTCGGGTAATTTTGTGTCTGTAACAGTCGAACAGTAAACGAAACGGTTTCTCTAGCAGCAATACATCTTCCTGCTTTTGATTTTCTGGTCTCTGAAAAAACCTATTCTTCCCACCCCCTCCCCCATCAAAATGGCACCATTGAAGACCTTCATAATGGTCGAATATATCAAAACAAGAACTGCACTGATCATGCCAGCTCAACAAGGCTGAAGCACACACAGCTTATGCTTTAAGCTCTAAAAGCAGAAGGAGAGAAAGTGGAGAACGTTTTGTGCCTCTGACCTCTCAAGTATCATCTTCCTAGCAGCTCAGATCACTCTTCAAAATTATTCTATTACTCATATGGCTCCCTGACATCTGCTTTATCATTTCCTGTCCAGGCAGTAATCCAAGTAACCAAAATAAATATTTTTTTTTTGAAGCAGAACACCTTGTCTGTAAGCTTGCAGGGATAACAAACCACAGGAAATATTCCTGATTGTGTGAAGCTCAATCTTTGCAACTCAAAAATCCAGCTGAGAGGAGAGTGTTTATATGTAGTTCTTTGCTGAGCTAAGAGTTTGTGGCATACCACATGTATTTCTACCAGTAACATGAGTGGCAGTGTCACTGATAGGAGTATGCCACTGATTCCCACTCACCATTCTAAATTAGGATTGCACCCTTAGAAACAATAAAGAAAATTATGAGAGGATCAATGGTCTGTCTTGATCATCTAATTTACTTGGGTGGTAAAAAATTGCCAGCATACTGTCATTGTAACTCAAGCTACAGACAGAACATAAACTATTCTGATAATTTTTACAGTGCTGAGACAATAAGACCAGCTGGGGTCTGCTCTGTTGAGAGAGGGCCTATTGCTGATCTCATTTGCTGGGACAAGTATAAATTCATTACTTCACTGGAGTTACTTGGAATATCAGTGAACTCAGAATTTGGCTGACTATCCTTTCCTGATCTCTAAAGCATAGTTTTACACCATTAGCTTCTTCCTCTAAAAACCTAGGACTGTGGCTAAACTATGCACCCCAACTTTGCACTACGTTTTAGTAACAGGATCTAAAGATTACCTGGTAAAATGACTAGAAAGGGTTATATTTTTTCAAAAGTGTGAGGAAGTCCCAGGAATGCTTGGAGTCACAGAAATTATCACTTGTAATCAAAGGTGACCATGCAATGAGCCTTTTGCTTGTGCAGAGAAGTCCTGGAGACATACAGCCTTCCCTCCTGTAGGCCTTCAAACACTTTATGAAGGCAGTTAAGTGTTATAACTACACGTACAAGACCTATTTAAATAGCAATAGACCACAGTAAATTGAGAATATGAAGTATACTAACACATACTACTGATAGCTGAATTCAGGACTGCTCATGATATACCTGATGGATTTGCCAGTAAATCTTGCTACAATTTGACAGCTTATTGCTGTAAAAGCACACAGCAAATTAGATTCAGCCACAGTCCTGGGTGTGGAAATTGCAGTCAATATGATCTGTCACAATTGTGGCGTATCTTCTAATGGGGATCCAGCAGGTGTTGGGTGTTTAAATTAAATACAACGTATTAGTCTTGATGATAATTAACCTTTTCAAAATTTTTTTAATCTAAGTTCAGATATAGGTTAGTACAGGAAACAAAGGTCTTTGATAAACTGTAAGAATTTTCTGGAGATTTCCCTGGCAACATACACAGAGCAATTGACAGTCCCTTGGGCCTGCTGTCTTGCAAGAGCAGTTCAAGAGGGGAAGGCCACTTAGGTTTTTCATTGGAAGGATGAAAACTGATTCTGTTTGTTCGTTGTGCTTTTATAGTATGTGGTGTCAGCTTGCCCCCAAATAAAGGGGTTAGCTTTTCAGATGGGCAACGTTTTACAAAGTAATCATGGCACATGTGAAGATGATGACAGACAAACCACAGGCAATCAAGGGACTGATCTGGCTCACTTAATAATGAAAAAGTTTTGATGATTCTGTAAACCTTCAGGATATAGGGCACATTTTTGAGGTTTTTATTCCTGACCCTTACCACCAACTCTCTTCCTGCTAGCTACAGCAATCCACTGTTCTCAGTGTGTGAATGCAGCTTCTCTTGCTCACAGACTCATGGGATAGCTCTGTGGTCCAGTGCTCCCAGACAGCAGCAGTCAGCAGATATGGTTAATGTGGTTGCAGTGCTCAGCACTACATTTGAGCAGAACTGGTTTGTTGTGTTAAGTGTGGCTGCAGCGGTGCTCATGTTACACGGCATCACTGGTAGCCTCAGTTTCTGTGACTAACTTGTTTTTTACATTCAGCTCAGGACAATAGAGATAATCTATGGGAGAGTGCCCAGTGAGACATGCTTAGTGGAGACAGATGATAGTATAACTAACGTTGAGTTTAAAACTAGGTCTGTTTCTGTCTAAATATGTACCTAAGTTTATGTGTATATATATTGATGTCAGTTTTTCAAGGGGAACAAAAGTTTGGTCTTTTTTTTTGGATACCTCTGATTTTGGTAGATTCTACTTTGCTTGGTCATCTTGATTGCATGTCTAAAGGATCCATAGTTGCAGCTGTCCATCTGACATTGAAGCCAGAATATTTGTACAGGCAATTTTACTCAATCTTCCTAAAATATGGTGAGACAGATCAATATGACTTAAAACACCCCTACAGATTGTACTGCTTTGCTCTATTATGTTCCTCAGCTTCTGCCAGCATGTCCATAAGAAGCAGAGAAACTTTTATATGAAGTATAGTGGTGAGATGAGAGTGCTGGAATGGAAACTTCCTGCTTTAATTTCCACCTGTCACCACTTCAGTGCCTGACCTTTGATAAGTCCCACAACGGCTGCACAACTCAATTTGCTGTTCTGTGGCCTTGCCATTCATTTTCATTAGTTCCTGAAAGACCATTAACACTTTAGAATCTTTGTCTGGAAGATTTTAAGAAACACGTACCATTGTAATACGGAATCATAATGATAATAAATATCTAGTTCATGCATTTATATTTGTTTTTGATTTCTTGATTTCTTTCTGAACCTAAACCAAACCACTTTCATATTTTTACCTCTTTTCTTTTACTTTCTCCTCAAGCTTTGTCTCACTCTGTCATCCAAAATGCCACGATCTCTATTGCTCTTAGAAGTAAATCATGCATTCTACTTTTATTCTACAATTCTCACATACTCCTATATGGAATTTACCTGGTAGCTAGATGCATTTGATAATCAGTGTGCAGGATTATGGTTTACCACAACTAAGTTACTATCTATCTGGAGGCAGTCAATGTGTTTCTGTACATTTGTTTGCCAATATTGTTTCTATAGGTTTCTTTGCTCATACCCAGGTACTCTTTTATGTATATCATAGCTTTGCAATTATCTGAAGCAGAATATGGCAGTGGAAGTACCCTTGGAATTCTATTAGAGCACAAAAATTTATTCCCTTGTTGAGTCCCATGCATGAATAAAAATTCCCTCTTTCAGTGCTCTACTCATATAAAACTGGGGTTAGAAAGAACTGCTCTGTGCTCCCTATTGCAAAGCTGACGTTTCCTGATATTGCTCTTTCCTGGCTGTAGTTCTGGCATCTAGGGTAGCAGAAACCCAGGGAAGAGTCTGATAAAGTCATGGTTTCTGTCCTCAATGTGATTTTAAAGAATTTTTTCTCTTAGTGATTAAATTTGTAATTATTTAACTTTTAAAAACAACTTTAAAACAGTTTACTTATGAATGGAAAAATCTATAAATTCCAGGGAACTGTTGTAAAGTGGATTTGCTCATAACTGAACAAAGGACTGGACTGTGTTAAGCTATTCAGGTGAAATTAATGTTATTTGTTCCCTTTTGAAAGAAGAAAGAGCTATTTTTTTAAATGTACTTTGTATATTTATTTGTAAACAGCGCTAGAGACTGTATGTCTCCTCTGTGTAATACAAAGGTCTGTAACAAACAGATAATATCATATCGATACATATAGATGCTATCTCTACATATGAAAACCATCAAGTATCTTGAAAGTATTTACAATCATTTAAGATATAGAGTGGGTTTTCCAAAAGTATCAATAAAGTGGTCTCTGAAATCAAATTGAACCATAATTACATTTTTCCAGATACTTGTCTATAAAATCTTTGCCTGCACACACAAACAAGAGTTTAACCACCCAAACATCATGGCCACCTCTCTGACAATGTGAAACGCATACTGTGCTTCTGGAGATTTTTGTACAAATATATCTGGTTTTGTGTGTAAAAGTGTGAGAAATGGTGCAAGTGGCTCACAGATTCCACTTGCTTTCTTAAGATAGTAGGGAGTAGGCCATTATATGCAAGATTAGTTAGATATTTTCACAAAAATCCAGGTGAATGCATTATTTTTGTGTATATGGCTATCAGAATATGACAGAAGTCTTGTCCTTTTGTCATCACTGAACTGGTGCATTCACAATGCTGTTTTCGTTAGTGAAACAGGTTTTAGATGTGAAAGGGACTTGTCTCTTCATTCTCTTTTTCATGCCATGCATCCGTCATAGGAAATTTTGCATTAATTTTTACTGTTACATAACTATTGCCTTTGTAAATGCTAGGTGTGAGCTGTTGGCTTGCCTAGTTTTACACTGAATTGTGACAGACTTCTGCATGTAGTCAGGAAAAAATAAATGAAAAGGCCACAAGCACAAGTAGAAACACATTTCTCATTCTCTGATTTCTTAAACAAGGAGTAGCAGAAGAATATTTTTTGATAGTATAGAAAGAGAAATCTGTGAGCAAAAAGAAAGAAAGGAAATTAAGTGTAAAATACTACTCCAATGAAAAATTGCTTTCTTCAGATGTAGATTTGCTTTGAAATCCATGCTGGGTCTCCTAGTACCTGCTGAGCTTAGCTTTAAGCCCTGAAGCTGTGATTTAAAATAATATATATTTGCTCTTTCATCTCTGTACTCTATTATATCAATTTCCATGAAAACACCTGGAAGGATTCTTAGAGCTCGTCATGAACTCTGACTTTAGAGATTTTCATCTTTAGGTCCTGCTGTGAACTGATACAACGCATGCCACAATCTGTCTGTGGTTTCTTTCTAATCTTTGGAAAAAACGGAAACATATATCACAGGAACCAGCACAAACACATTCACCTGGCTAGCAGCCTTCTAGAAATTAGTTTCTTTTTGAGATAGCAATCTGAACTCATTTTTACTTAGAAAACTGATATAAAATGCTGATCTCCAAAGATTTGGAATTTCTAAATCCAGAAACTTTAGACATGTTGATCCATCCAAAGTTGAGTACCTGATTTCCTAAAGTATTAAAGCTTTAAAGCTTTAAAGTATGTTTCACTTTTCCCCACTTTTCCTTACTTTTGTAATGGTTATCATAGGGGCCTTTTCTGCTGATGCTGGTAACAAGGACCTGAGGCCCCTCTCTTTATCAGATGCCCACATTTTTCCATTTCAAGGTCTTCATTGGCTGAAAACCCACAAAACCCTCAGAGACTCTTTTGTGAGTGAATGAGTATTGATTTCACCCAAATTAGATTAGTCACTAATCTTCTACTGTTATTTAAGGGGCAAAGATAAAAACATCCTGTAGGTAGTTCTGTGGGTTACATTATGATGATTTTGTACAGAGTCCTTAGTAAAAACAAGTCTGGCTATCATCCTCAGATGGTATGCAATGATATTAACAGGTAAATGATTGCAATATAATCCTGAATTTTTGAAGAGTGCTTAAATATAATTGGTTTTCCAGAAGTTTTCAGAAATAGAAAAATTACTCAACAATTCCAATCCATCAACTGGGTGGTCACTGTCCAACAAAGAACAAAGACTCTTTAATACTTCAGTGAGGAGGGTTGTTTCCATAATTATTATGAACTTTTGTCACGTAACTTCCAACCTTTTTCTATTTTTCAAAATTTTTTAAAAAGGAATTAAACAAAAACTTTTCAAATTCAAAGTGAGCTGTAGGCTGGCATTATTAGGGCAGTGATACTATCAGCCATATGAGTCATTCAGCTACCAGTAAAGTAAATTCAAATTTCTAATTTTGCAGAGTGAGAATTGTCTTTTGAACACAAAAGATGCCCTGGCTTTGTGAAGTTTAGGCTCTTGGCTGCAATCTTGTGTTAGGTATTTTGATGAGACATGTACTGAAATGTGCAGGAAGAATCTGCAGGGGTTTTGAACAATGATGTGCACATCAGTTTTTCTCTGTGTCTGAAGATAAGGCCCCTTGGCATTTCCTCTCTTGTCCTTCATTAGGATGAGCATCTCCATCTGGTCAAGGGAGGTGATCCTTCCCCTCTGCTCAGGGCTGCTGAGACACATCTGAAGTGCCAGGTCCAGTTCTGGCTCCCCCATTGAGGAGAAAAAAGGAATGTACTGCAGAGACTCCAGGAGAGGCCCAAAAGATGATGAGGGGACTGATGCATTTGTCATATGAGGAGAGGCTGAGAACTGGGGTTCAGCCTGGAGAAGAGAATGCTCTGTGGGATTGCATCAATGCTTAATAACAAATACCTGAAGAGAGGATGTAAAAAGGATTGAGACAGGCTCTTTTCAGGGATGCCTGGTGACAGGACCAGGGGCAATGGATACATATGAAAACTTAGAATTCCCTCTGAATATAAGAAACACTTTTTCACTGAGAGATTGACCAAGCACTCACACCAGTTTCCCAGAGAGGTTGTGGAATCTGCATCCCTGAAAGCCACCTGGACATGGTCTTGGGCTACCAGCTGTGTATGGTAGTGCTTTGGACTAAATGACTCCCAAAGGTCCCTTCCAACCTCAGCCATTCTGTGATTCTATGATCCAGACCCAAAATTTGTACTAGAAATGGCTTTGGGACCTGAGAATCAAGGACTGGGTCAGAAAGTCAAGAAGGCATTTGGTCTCTGCTCTGCAAGGCAGGGGCTGAACTGGCCTTGCTTCCTTCCCAGGTGGCAGCGGCCGCCTCTTGCTGCTGCAAATCCAGCAAACTTCTACTGTTGCCCACTTTCTGCCCCAACAAACTTCACCCAAACCATGCTGATGAGAAGCCAAAGCTTCTCAGCTTTCAAAAATATTAAAGGACCCTAAGCATAGTTTAATAACGTCATCAGTTCCTTCTTAATTGGCTTCCAAAAAACGCTATGATTAGTCATCTTCCAGTAAACAGAGACTCTCCTTTCCAGCTACAGCTATTTCCATGGTTGAATGTCCAGCAGAGAGCAGGAAAAGATCCTAAAGGCCTTCTCTATTTCCAGATTTATCAAATATGAAGGTGTCTTGCAAGGGCAGCTGGGTCCATCCTTGACACAGGAGGAGCCAACAGTGGCTGTCTGTGTGGGATTTTTCTCAGAGGGTAAGAAGCCAGGGCTAGCTTTTAAATCTGATTCTGTAGGAGATCTGTCTTCTCACACTTCTCGTTCATAAATACCAAAAGTGGGCACATACACTTGCATTGCAATGACTTGTGAAATACCAGTACTATCGAAGCTGGGTTTTGGTGGTAATTTTTTCTCTAAATCTTCCCAAACCAACATTACTCAACAAGGTAGATATGGCAAATTTGAGGCTGAATTTCTTTTTTCGGGGACTTAAAATGAACGTGGTCCCTACAAAAGTCCACGTGAATTGATTACTTAAAACCTTTTTCAGAATGTTTGCTTTAAACCTGGCAAACCCTTAGACTTTTATATAACCTCATAGACAGTGTTTAATCAAAACTGAGTATAGTGGCATTACAACTATTACCAGAAATTGAGGAGTGGGGTTTGCTAAGCAGTTTACAGATGTGAGTCCTGTTCAGCCACTTGTCACCATCCTCATAGCCACAAATCCTCAGATCTGCTTGTAGAACTAGTGAGTCTCCAGCGAGTTTTAAGTAACGCAAAGGATATTTTGATATTGCTTTACACAATAATCAAGTACAAATTGAAGAGAAGAAGCCTGTCTTTGTTAGATCAATTGTGAAGAGTGGCCATCTCCTATCTTTATATCACATTTTCCATGTTAGCTGTCCAACTTCCCCATAATGGAGTTTGTGAAATGCAAGCAGTTGTGTCAAACAGGTAAACACTTTATAGTCTCTCTTTTGGGGAAAAAAAAGTATCCCAGCTTCTTCAAATTACTTGCAGGCTCTGGAAATGCACTGCTAGTTGAATAATTTCAGTATCTGCAGCTGCACTTTCTGATATCTGAAGACAGAGTGCCTGGAAAAAAAGGAAAAAGCACAAAAGTCTATTGTCATTGGGCCTAACTTAGTGTCTTTAGTTAGACAGTGGGTTAAACAGAAGAGTAAATTCTCATTTTTAGGAACAATTGAGTCAAACAACATAACATAACCTCTACACACAAGTTTAAAAGCTGTTGATCTCTCAGGCTATTCCTGCAAATGGCTGTTGGCAGCTGCAGCAAATGACTTATTCTGGGAACTGCAAGTTACTGTTCAGTGTCATGAAGCCCAAACAGCTGCAGAGAGTTACTTTGCATGGAAGTGACATGTTTCTTCAGAGAATGTAGTAGAATAGGGATTTTTTGCTGTTGCAGTTCTGGAAGCCTCCTGGTGCTGTCCTGAGAAGAAATCTTGAGCCCCACCTCCATCAGAACATTGTTTGCTAAGAGTAAAAGCCATTAAGTTTTCTAGATGTTACTGGCTTGAATTCCTGTTAATGACAGATGCAACAGTCATCTGTGATGTGACATATTTTTCAGACCCATATTTGCTCTGCATACTGATGTTCTTGGAAACCTTTATTTTTATATAATTTTTAGAAAATAGTTATGTAAAACATGAAGTCAACCACTGGGGAAATAGTGAATTTATTTCAAAGCCTTCAGATATGTTTATCATTTAGGAAAATATTCTCAAACTGAAACACAGGGAATGCTTTAATCACACACAAGTTACTGGCCTCAAAGAATAGTTGAAATTCACTGATGAAAGGGGAGGCGAGATGACCCACTGGTTCATCCTGACTTCTCATTCTGCTAATTTGTTAATAACATCTGCGGGATTACAAGAGTCTTCAGAGATTTATGAGGCCCAAACTATTTGTTGTGCTAGTTCAGTAATGTCCCAGGCTGGAAAGAAAGAAATCCAGTTCACTTGATGTCCTCCAAGTATGGTAGGTAATTGCCCAATGTCTTTTGGATTAGTTCAGACCATGTAGTGATTAAAAGAAGTTATGTGAAGCTCAAAGTTGTTTTTCCTTCAGTTTAGCAACCAGAAATCACACTAGTGGGCCTAATTCTCTGCTCTGTTATGTTGTAACCCTGCTGGTTTCAATAGAGTCATGCTGGTGTTGAAATGATTTAAGGGACCAGTGAGTGAAACATAGCAGCGGAAACATCAACCATTTAAAAACCTTACGAAATTTAGGAAGCTGATTGGCAGTGTCTTTTTTTTTTTTTTTTTTTTTTTAAATTATTTAATTTATTTAGTCCAAATCGTGGATGCTCATATTTTGGGAGTTGCCATAAAAGTTAACAAAAGCTCAGATCTGGACTTTTTTTTCCCTTGGGCATCTGATTATGTTCTTTTCAGTTCATGATTGTTCCTTCCTCTGAGGGTATTCTTTAGTGCTTTGTTCAGCACAAGGAGGCTCCTGCCATTTCCTCTGGACAATGTGAACTTGTCTGGATGCTACAAATGAGAAAAGAGAGTAATTTTCCTATTTATATTTCACTTTGTATTGACTTTTCTGATTTGAATGTTTTTCCATATATTGTTTTTCGTCTTCTCACACCCTAGCAAGATATTATCATATATGATAATACAATCTGTTATGAAATGCTAAGGGCTTGCCAGCAATTTTTATTTGACACTTTAATAATGTCTTTAAGGGAGAAGTGGGAATTGCAAATAACAAAGAATCTCCAGATGTTCTAAAAATCTATGACTTGGGATTTGAGGAATAATTCTCTACTTGAGAGATCACTATTTTTTATTTGAAACAGCACAGTCCTGCATTACCTTTTCCTGAATTAATATGAATACAATTTCATTTACAGATTATCTCGTAGATTAACCCTGTATCCTGGATGTGTCTGGTTTATTACTGAAAGTGAACTCCTTGCTACTTCTATTCTCTGTGGATTTGCAAACCCACTTTAATAAAAATGCAACGTATAAATACAGTTCTTCTTGCAGTTCATCTTGTCTTCAGACAAGAAAAAGAATGTCAAGAAATTAACTATGAGGTTTTGGCATATATCTTTTGAATGGCAAGCTAACTCTCTGCTTCAGTGTTTTGTGCTGTTTGAATTTTGCTGTACAGAGTCACGTGCTTTAAACTAATTGCTCCCATGCAAGACTTGTAGGAAATAGAGATGTGAAGTTCCTGTGGTGAATTTTTTTGATTTTTTTTTCCTGAGGGTTGAGCTGACCCTAAAATAGAAAAATTCCTTCTCTCCTCTGGTTTTCATCCTTAGTTTCTTGTCATTTTTATCTTCTTCTTTTTAAATCACCAGTAAGATATATATGAATCTAGTGGGTTCCTCACCATTATGTTTTCTCAGGGGTCATAGAAACCCAATCAGCAGAAGAACCATGCTTGACCAGATACTGTACAGAATAAAGGAATAACAATATACAGACTATTTAAAGGAAACAGTTTGTAATTCCAACATTTTGTTAAAACACATTAATGTAAGCATTGCTTCTCACATGTCACCAACCCTTTGGAGGGGTGATGGCTGTTGTTCTGGTTGATTCTTGTCAGTGGAGTTCCACTGCTGGATTTATAGGATAATTGGGAAAATGAAGAGAAGTAACAGATTTTTTTCTCTTATCGCTTCTCAACAGCTTTTCAAGGGAGTTTTTACCTTACTTTCCTATGCTGAACTCCTGCAACTTCTTTTCCTTACTTACATTTTGAGTTTTGGTAAAGCAGTTACTCGTGATCAGTTCACATCTTTATCTATTTTAATGTCAATTACATTATGGGCAATGTCAATTAACATAATGTCAATTACAATGGGCAAAACAATCCTTTAACTCTTCAAGTTAAAATCCTTAACAGTGGGAAGGATTTCTAAGGTGTATTTTACTTAATTTTTACAAGATATACATGTACTTAAACCTTCTAATGGTACTTCTGACAGCTTATTATGTTTCTGAACTATGCTCTGTAGTATGCATGCTTTATAAATGGATTCTGTCACAATTTTTATCGTAATTATCTGTTAGGCTGTGATTTGACAGTGAGGCACAAGGCTTTGTCTACTGCAATCACAGATTATAGCAGTCACAACAGTTTAAACTTCTGTTGTTCTAATTAACGATATTATAATTTTCTAGTTAACCCATAAGCTTATGGTCATTCATCTTCACTGTTGCTTTTAAGTGTTTTAAATAACAAGACTGCAGTCAGGAACCCAACGCTCGGTGTTATAAAACAGTATGCTCTTAGGAGGAATGGTTTTTTAAGCTGCTTTCTGGATGCTGCCCATCCCAAGTGCTTTTTCCAGTGCTGCCTCCAACATTGTGGTCAGCTCTGGTGCACTGGGTAACCCTTGGCATTGGCAAATACTTCATATATATGCTGTCAAGAGCTTAGTCCTATACACCTAGAACCAAACTCCCTGCCTTCCTGGAAAAGAAAAATAAGGGGAAATTTCAGAACAGAGCATTTTACTCAGATGAAATCAGTGTGAGCCAGGATGACTTTTTCCTTGGAAAACTGCTGTTCTTAAAAAATTCAGGAAGTAGTCTGCCTTTTGCTGAAGATGCCAATTTAATCTATATTTGGGAGAGAAAGTAATTAGTTTTTAACTTATAGGAGCTTACTGAGTTTATTAGAAATTGTTTTGCATCTAAATCTCTGTGCTCATAGCTGGCTATATAGACATAGCTTTTCTTGTTAGTGTTGTGTGTTTTACATCTATAGAAATATCTTTCAACCTGAAGGACCCTGCTGTGCTTATGAATACTCAGATTCATTGCTCGTATGAGTTGCCTCTTCAGAATAAAGAGGGAGGTAAGTCTAACCAAAGGCAATGTGAGAGGTCTAGAATTATCACAAACAAGAAAAAATGGTTTTCTTCTTTTCCTCACAGAAATGGAATTTCACTATTATATTTGTTAAAAACAACTTTGAGGTACTGTTCTTAATGGAACTTGGCATGAATCTATTTTATTCGTGGCTCTGTGCTGATTAGAATGAAAGCCTCTGTGGGAGAGGGAAAGTGCACTTAAAAAAGGCAGCCACAAGCCTTCTAGAAGCTACACTCTTGGTTAACTAGTAATTAGAGGTAATTTCATGAGTTAGTGAGTGAGGCTGGTAAGGTGTGGGTTATGCGGGTGGTATAATGGTATCTTCTGGGCTTGTAAGGCATAACTTCTGTCTTCTCTTTTACTTTTTATGAGGTATATAACTCTATTGGAGATAATTCTGTAGGGTTGTTTTAATAACCAGATGGATCCCATGATCAAGAAATGCTCTGTAAGTTTAAAGTAGGAACAACTGTAAAGAAACATCAGGAAAGAGAATACAAGCTTGTTAAAATCTTGGGTGCATGAGGGGCTTACACCCTGGAGATATGGAAATCCAAAGGTGGACAGGGTGAAGGGTAGTGCGAGGAGGTTGATGAAATGCTAGGAAAGATGGGGGAATATGGGGCTCTTTAGGCTGCAACATGTTTTGGAGGTGAAAGAGATGCAGAAGAGTGCTTTTGAGCAGCTGACAACTTTCTGAAGGAAGCCTAATGTTGCAAGGAAACCAGGATTCCTCTTGCACTAACTCAGAAGAGAAGTGATATGGACAGTCTCCCCCTGCTTTAGGAAGGAAGAAGTTAAAGACGCTGAAAGAGGAGACTAGAACAAACCTTATTGTTTCCTAGGAAAAACCTTACTGCCTCAGATATGAGGTCTCCTGAGTTTTCCATGCCTTGATCAGGCTGTTCCCACCATGCTGGGGAAATACTGCTTTATGGTAGCATAGCTTCTGTGCTGTAGGGCTTCCCTATCCTAAACCTGTAGTTTAGAGAACTAAGTCAGTAATGTCCTTAGCTGAGATGGCCATGATTATCGCAAAAACAATGTTCTGTCCTTCTGTCCATTCATATGGGAAGTGTCGTCGGTCTTGTAAAATTCCCAAGTGCAAAATACAGATCATTCCAGGTAAAAAAGGCCATTAATCCATGAGTAATGGAAACTTCTGAAAACACTGGTTTGAAAAACACTGTTCTACCTCTTCAAAAGAATTTAAGAACAATTTAAATAATTAATAGCTTCTAAAACGCTAAACCATATCTCCTATGGTTTTCAGATATTCCTTCCCCCTTGGCCCTTATTTATTACCTTTGTGTGAACATACTCTTTATTCCTTTGAATGTGTATATAGAACTTTACTGCCCTACTTGCAGCCTTTAGGCTATTACAGGTATTGTAAAGGTTTACTATTTTTCAAAAAGTAAATACTGCCTCCAGGATGCTTAGTATAACCTCATTAATCATTAGATGGGTGGAAGGTTGGAATATTGATGCTGCTTGAAACAACTATTCTAATAGGAGCCAGCACTCTCTAGTAGGAGGCAAGCAGGCCAGAAATATACTCTGTAGTTCTTGGTTAGTGTCTTTGGTCATGTATTCTTCTAGGAGGATCTTTTACTTTTGGGATGAGAAAGGAAACTATTTCAGAGTGGTACAGCTATGGCAGCAGGGTCCCAGCTATTCTGCTCCTGCTTCTCCAAAGGCCTATTCCTGATGAATGCTGGCCCCCAGGGCCCATAGTAACTAGCAGAGATGGACCTGAACAAAAATTCCAAGCACAGATTCTTAGTTTCAAGGAAACTTCACTGTACCAGGACTTTAAAGTCTAGGACTTCATATGAATGTTTAACTTCCTCATTATCAGCAGGCAGAAGTAACTGAAGACCTAATTTAGCAATTTAATAAAATATATGTATGTCCACACTAATGATTTGCTACTTATTGATAATTCACATGCTTTTTCTCGAGGTAATGAGTGTAGGTGGTTGAGAGTCTGAGAGGGTGTCCCTCCTACCACCATAGCGAGCCTTTCAAAACCAAGAGAAGGAAATTATGTGTGTAGGTGTTCCTGACACAACAAAAACTTTTTTTAAGTCTTTACAAATCACAGAAAGTGTTTACTGCAGTAGAATTGCACAAGTATTCTGGGGTCTTCTGAGGAAGCCTGGGGCATCAGCACACATGCTCAAAGTCTGCAAACCAGTCTGTGTGTTGGGCCAGTGTAGCCCAAAAATTGTTTTTGCCAAGCTTTCGGCCTTTTTTTAAGAGCTCTGCAAGCTCACTTGAAGAAAGATGACAGTAACATTCCATTTGTACAAAAACTGGGGACAGGAAAAGTACCTGTTGTTTTGCGGAACTCTAATACACTCCATATGATATAACCTATTCCATGTAAATAGATATAAGAGGGAAAGGGGATGAGGGCCACTTAAGTTTTGTGTGGAAGGATCCTGAGTAAATTTCTTGCAATATGTTTAGTGACAAAAAGAAAATTATAGGGAAAACCAAAGAGACAATTCAAGATTTTTCTTCTCCATGGAAAACTTGAAGATTAAAAGCAAAACTACAATGCTTTTTATGAAAAAAAAATCAGGGTTTAGATGTGAGGCATTTATCACAGGAGAAGAAATATTTTTGCATGAAACATTGCATCTGGCTTAAAATCGTAATGAATGATGGGGACAAACCACTTGATTCATTAGGTACATAATTCACTTAGAAAACCATCCTGTTCCTGTGTTGCTGACATCCATGAAAACATTGTCTTTCATGTCAGCAGACCTGAACTGGACTGCAAACCACAGAAATAATCTATTTATGTAGGAAATGCTAAATTTTCAGAACACTGAAAAGTTATGTGATATGCTGAACACCCTTGTTTCCCACTTATTTACAGAATTAGGAAAACCTGAATTATATTTTACTCCTCCATTTAGGAAGTGTTGATGCTATTCTTTGTTACTTATCAGTGGAATTTTTTTTTCCTCAAATGCTTTTCTGCTTTGTCTCACCACCCCTCAAGCACTGGAGGATTTCTGCACAAACTGGGGACAAGACTAGAAGGGGCGTGCAGAGACATTGTATTTGGAGCTCCCAAGAGCCAAATTTACATGCGGAACAACAACAACAACAAAAACCCCCTAAAACCCAAACCAAAGCAACAACAAAAAAAGGCTGTTGGAAGACATCCTATTGTCCCATTTTCTAAACCAGGGCTGCAATTCTGTCTGCTGCTGCAGCACTATGTTTTACAATGACTCTCATAAACATACCCTTCTCTGTCCTAGCAGCAGTCTGGGTTTGGTACTGCCAACGTGGTTGCAGAATCTGGCTGGTGTGCTGGCTAGGGAATCTCTGCAGGCCTGCAGCTTGTCCTGTTTTTACATTCAACCATAATCTACTGCTGTCAAGTTGAACAGTTATCTTCTCCTTTATGTCTGTCCTCATAAGAATGTACATTTCAGGCAGCATACATAGTCTCTCTGCTCACCTAAACAAGCCAAAATAATTTAGTTCTTTTCTTGTAAACAGAACTGTGTCAGTACTGTAGATAAAGCCTCACCACTGTTATGCACAACAGCCTTAATGCTTCCATATCTTATCTAAAAGTATCTGTTTAGAATAATTTTAAGGACCATGTTAGCATTTTTACGAGCAGATTGCCTCAGAGATGCTGTTCTCCTTAAAAGGGAACTGCAGCTTTCATTGTAGCCAAGGATGATGCACTTCTAACAGAATCGAGGTTTCAGCCACTGCCTTTACAATATTTTCATGGTACTGTCATCTTATAGCTTCTGTTACATCTTTTGATATTACTTAATAGACTCCTGACACAATCACTTATGTGCTCCTTAATTCAGGAACTACCTTTTTGTTGAAGCCTTTCAGTACCAGTCTAGCCCAATACAAACTGCTAAATAGTTCAGGAAGTAAAGATGGAAAGAGCAACAGAGCTCTTGGCTGCTGTTGTTTTTTCAACAGTGTCAGAAACAGAGGACTGGTATTTGCTAGAATTCAGAAATCAAAAGAAGGAACACAATTTATGTATTCTGGAACCTGAACACCACCTGAACTTACTTTAAAACACATAAAAATGCTGCTTTAGAGAGGGTGAGAAGTCAATTTTCAGAATAAGGAAAAAATGTCAGAGACCACAGCTAAGTAAATACATGGACAGAAAGACTAGACACTAAAGGAATGGACATAAAAATGTGGAGGTACCTCAAAGGAAACCATAATCAATGAACACAAAGAAAGACATTGCTGGAAAAACTTTGCAGTTCCATGAAATCTTAATAAGCCAAGCCACAAGTCCATAGTTGTAGGAGCTGCGAATTTCATAGCTGAGAAAGACATGACCATTGAACATATGCCAACAAAGTACAAAATTCAAGTGTGTATCTACTCGAATAATTTTTTTTTTTTAAGGGGAAATACTTTACTCACTGTGAAATGGCACAAGGGAGAAATTACTTATCTATTTAGGCTTGTGGGCATTCTGAGCACACTGACAGAATATGCTTTGTACCTCCTGCTGCATAGATTTATTTTACTGATGAAGTGAACCCCAATGACACTTCTTAATTGATTGCTTCAGCTTATTTAGGATGCATAATGGTTCAAAAAACTTTAATTCAAATGGTCTACAGGCCAGCGAAGAACCATACCTGCCTGCTGTGTGCTTATTCAGGCCACTGTTTCAGCAGGTCCTACTATGACACATGAGAATGGTTCTCACTTACATTTTCTTACCAGTTGGGGATGCATAGAATTTTAATTAGTTCTTAATCTTTTTTGATTAGAGAACTGTTCCAGTGGATAGAAGACATTTTGCATATGTCTCTAGTAGTAACTGAGACCAGTGTTAAGGTCAGCTTCTAACTCACCCCTTCCACTCTTGCACTGAAACATTTAAACCCTTAAAAATGCACTAATAACAATTTCACCATGACTCTTTCTGGATTTCTATTCCTTCTGCAGTCTGTATTTACTGCCTATTCTCCATAAAGGAGTAAGAAAGTTGAAGATTGGCTCTTAAAAGAGCTTATCAAGCTGATACAAATAGCCTCTAAAAGGTTGATGGAGGCCTCCTGCTAAGATGCTCGCAGTGAAAGTGTCTCTCACCAGTTGATGACAACTGGTCAGGGTAGAACCTCAGTGTCTGTGGAAACTTAACTTGAATTGCTTAGTCAAAAGTCTGTGGCTTGTAGTAGTACTTTGCAGCCATTGTGGCATTTTTTTGATGCACAGTAATGCTAAATGTTATAGATTCAGTAATCACTTTAACCTTAAAGTGATCACTTTAATTTGAAAAGCAGTCTGAAAATTGTGAAAATAAATGCTGCAGTACAAATGGCTTCAAGTATATCAAAGTCAGTTCTGCTGTTCAACAAAAGCAACATGCACAGGCTCTTTCATCATCTGACCGCTTAAAAAGGTTACGCTCTGTGGCTGAAAACTAGTAACGAACGTATTGAAGCTCTTGAAGCTGATGATATGAGGGAAACTGATTATCTATGGAAACAATACCCAACTATTTCCAGTTAATATTATTTCCTACTTCAAAGACTGAATCCCAAACTGACTCAGAATATATAGCAAGGCCATCTTTGTAGAATTCCTCATTTCTGTTAGAGGAAGCACAACAGATTTAAGATGCACACTCTGTCTGAACTACTTACCATCAGAGTTTGCTATTTGAGAATTTTGAACAGGGATGTTGGTTGTCTGACTGATGCCTTTATTGTGTGTATGGGACATTACTTTGAGGGTAGCCCTCCTCCTGTGCTGCTCTTTGAGGAAGCAGTGTGACTCCAGGGCAGGCTCCTTTGGAGTCTCCCTGGAGCAGCTGGTGACAGCAGCAGCACCTCTGTGGAGGTGCCTGGGTTTTCACTAAGCTTGCAGAAGGATCTCTGACCATTTCTGCACAGTGGCAACTGCACTGACAGCAGCATCTCCAAATGCTGTGGTGCTCTACAAAAGAAATACTAGCTTTTGCATCTGGGGACAGATATTGTATATGTTTGGAGGATGTATATGTAAATGAGGGCCAGAGGGGGAGAGTGGAATCTCAGCAGGTATAGAAATATGCTCAGACCTGTTTCAGATCTCTAACCAGTCTTTGTATTTCTGAGCTCCTGAAGTTTTGAGTCAATCATTCTGGTTTTGATCAGGGTCAGCTTAACTAGTTTCTTTATAGAGCACATGTGGACCTGTCACTGGACTATTTAACTGACACATTTACAGTAATCACTTATCTGGCATGCAGCCATTACCATATAAAACACTAGGCCTGCAAAGTTAACTTTAATAACAATATATTAAAAATGTTCAGCAGACTTCCCCACCTTTTTCCAGAAAAGCAGTCTGTGGGGTATCACATTTGCTTATAATTGGGCACAACAAATGAACAGCAACCATCTAAAGACACTTTGTATGCTGCTGGAGAGGAATGTTTCTCTCTTTATTGATGGGGTACCTATTTAGCTATTGTTATTTCATGGACTGGCGAATTGGACTGGCCAAACTTCACACCCACATTAGTTTAATTTCTGTGTATGCCACATGTGACTGATCATAACTAATACACAATCACATTCCTTGTTCCAAGGCTCCTGCTGGCACAAAGCTTTTGCAGTTTTATGTGGGCTTAACTTAAAGATATGCTGTTTCCCTTCCAGATGCATTACCTGAATACTTCTGCAGTGTTTGGCAATCTCCAGAGGTGCCATGCTGCATTTTTCCTGTGGTGTTTAATGGCTGCTGGAGGGGTCTCCTCCCGTTGTTGTTAACATTGTCATTCAGGTTCCCCGTGTTTCAGCAGAAATGTCATTATTTAGCACAGCAGAGGGATGCTCGATATTTCCATTTCTTTCTTACACACTCGAGTAATTGCAAGCTCTGTGTGGTGCAAGAAGAATAAAAAGTGCAGTACGTATGGTTGAATTGCATATTGAATGCAGCTCAATTGTACCTCATAAAATGTTCTGATTTTAAAAGTTTCCAGTAGTACCAAATTGTGCTTAAGGTTCAATAATGTCGATAATTTAAGAAAGCTTTTACAAGTACTTATTTTGGCAAGACTCTGTGTGCAGAAACTAATAACAAAATTTCAGTGGCCTTAATCAACCCGGTATATGATGTAATGGTGAAAAATATCATGGGAAAAATGTTCACACAGAAATGAATTATCACGCAATTTTTCTAAAATAAAACAAAATTGATGTCAGAGAAACAAACTTTCTTCAAACTGCAATCTTGTACTTATTTCTCAAATGTTTGCCTAACTGGAGAAACATTAGGCATAAACGAAAAACTTACTAGGCAATTATTTTAGTCTTGAATCCTTGTTCAGAAAAAAAAAATGTATTCCTTTTGCAGTACTACTTGGCAGCTACTTAATTAGTCTGTGATTGAAGATCTGCTGCAAGGGGTAATCATTCAAATGCAGTAAGTACCTATTTTGTATGAGCTGTTTCTGCATTTCTTCTATGCTTTGGACTATTGGACTTCTATGCAGTGGAACTGTTGACATTTAAAGTGTCCTTGCTGCCATCAGGTCTAGTATAAGCTGAAATAAAACTCTTTCACTCTTGGATTTGTCATTTCTGGTTCTTTACAAATTCAGATAGGCTGTAGGCTACATTTTTGAGGCTTTCTTGGTAAACATAATGGCTATACACTAAGTTGTTGAAAACAAGTGCCCTTCTCCCTCTAAAGCAAAACAAAATGCAGTTAGCTGGAACTCTGGAGAACATTTAAGATGCCTGAGAGTTAAATTTGCATGTAAGTAAAAAACTTTCTGACAAAAGATGGTTTATTTGTGATAATGGTTGTTTCTATTGCCTGAATGGTTTTACATTTAAAAGATAAGCATGAAATCATGCTGCAGAATGATCTGTAGTGATCTGGGGTCCCGTCATGTAACACTGAAAGAGGTTATCTGGTACATGAAATTAAACTAAATTAAGTTTGACAGGTCTATTTTGTAATTTAACTCTGTGGGAACAAAATAGGACAAGATGGCAAGATGCTGCCCAAAAGAGGGACTACTGGGTTTCCATAAATAACCCCTGGCAAAATTAGAATTTGGCAAAAAATGTACCCAACTAAAAGATATGTCTGTGAAAAATATTAATTCAATAGGAAATTTCAAATTTCCTATGAACCTGGTAAAGTTTGTTAGATGTGCATGTGTTCTTTTGACCATTTAATAAAAGGTCAGCAAAGTTAAGAGCAGCTCTAGATTATGTCAGTCTTGCTCTGATCACAAAGTCCTGCTCAGGCTCAGGGTGCAGCCAAGGGAAGTGACATAGCTGCTGCTCAGACAAAACCCAATGGATAAAACATTGAGGCTGTGAGCACAGATGGCTTGGACCCTATTTTGCCACCTGTATTTTCAGTTTGAGGGACAAGTTGTGGGAGGCATACTTAGTGTTTGGCAAGGTGAGCAGGAAAAGGTATTTAGAGGGAAAAATGGGGGGGAAACAAAAATCTCAGGAGTTCCAGAGATATTTCCTGTTGACCTCAGTGAATAGTCAGCGCTTGGAAAAGTGGTTTAGCCTTGTTAGAGATATTGAAAATACAGGCCAAGTTGATACAAACCCATCATATTGACCTATAAAAAACCCTGTTCTCTCTTGTAACATGTGTCCATAGCTTTGTTCTGTTAGCTGGAAAAATGTGTGTCACAGTTCTGAACTATTTTGTTCCATTGGTCTCAACTAATCTTGCCATGCTGGATTGTACATACAAATGATTTTTGTGAATTTTAGTGTGTCTGAGGTGGCAGACACTGAAAATAGAGTATAGATTCAGGGGCAAGTTTGCAGTCAAGTGTGAATAAAACAGCTAATTTTCAGGGGGGAAAAAAAAAAGAAGTAAAAATAAAGCAACAATTTACTATCTGTTAAATCATTATCTGACCATTACCCCATCTTATAAAATTTCAAAATAGCAGCACTGAGATTTGATCTATCAACTGTTATTGACCATCAGTTTGAATGAAAGCAATCAAACACTAAAGCTGTGAAACTCTGAACAGCTTAGCACAGAACAGGGCTGTCAGTGCTGCCCTAACATGGCTGTATTATTTCTGAAAGAGGCTGGTTAGTTGGTATGAGTCTCTCTGCATGACATGTTTTTTGGCCAGAAAAATAACCTTTGCTTAGAAATTATGATAACCCTGATTTTTGCAAGGGAGGCAAAAAGGAAAAATAGTTCATTAAATAGATGCTTATTTTTTTGAAGAATACAAGTTTTTACTTCAGATTCTCCTTCAGCATGCCAAGAGGTTTATTTCAAAGACGGGGAGAAGAAAAGTACAGAAAATACACTAAGTGTGTGAACACAGCAGGCTCCTCCAGCATTTTGTGCAGTGCTCAAAATANTTGCAACTGCGGCAAGTGCTGACAGATCAGAGGAGCAATTTTTCTAACACTGCAATCCTTTTGGCAGAGTACAGTGTGGACAGTATGCCTATTCTTAGAAATTATTATCCTACTAATCATTGCTAAGTACTTTAAAATAATGTATTATGTGCTAAATACAGGCAGGGAACTCAGTGGTGCCCAGAAAGGCAGGAATATACAGATTGTATCCTGGAGTTTACAGTCTAAAACATTATTGTTGCTAGACGCAAAGCAATTTGAAAGATGAAAGAATTGCAGGCTTCACCCCACAATATCAAATTACTGCAGTTCAAAGCACCACTGCAGCCCACTGAAACCAGTAAGAGTCTTCCTGCTCGGTCCATTTTCCTGGGATGGGACCCAGGGAATGGCTGAAGAGATAGAAGCTTCCGAGGCCACTGCTCACCTGGGTGGCCACCTGCCTCTTCGCTTGGCTCCTTGCTTCTCATAGCTCCACCTCTGCAGCAATGGTACAGAGAGCTGGGCCAGCTCTGCCCAGTGCTGGTGAGGGTTTGGGAATTTTACTGTCTAGGGAAAGAATGTTGTTATGTCTAATGTTTAATGCAGTGCTGGCACCGGGAGGCTGCAGGCAGATTTGTTTACTTGACAGGCTCTGCTAGGTTGACTTTCTAAGGGTAAAAACCTACACTCCTATGTGGAAAGACTTCCATAGGAACGGATCAACCAGTTTCATCAGTCTGTGGTTGCTCAGAGCCAACGGGGCCACTCAGGTGTGCCTGATTNCAACAATTTACTATCTGTTAAATCATTATCTGACCATTACCCCATCTTATAAAATTTCAAAATAGCAGCACTGAGATTTGATCTATCAACTGTTATTGACCATCAGTTTGAATGAAAGCAATCAAACACTAAAGCTGTGAAACTCTGAACAGCTTAGCACAGAACAGGGCTGTCAGTGCTGCCCTAACATGGCTGTATTATTTCTGAAAGAGGCTGGTTAGTTGGTATGAGTCTCTCTGCATGACATGTTTTTTGGCCAGAAAAATAACCTTTGCTTAGAAATTATGATAACCCTGATTTTTGCAAGGGAGGCAAAAAGGAAAAATAGTTCATTAAATAGATGCTTATTTTTTTGAAGAATACAAGTTTTTACTTCAGATTCTCCTTCAGCATGCCAAGAGGTTTATTTCAAAGACGGGGAGAAGAAAAGTACAGAAAATACACTAAGTGTGTGAACACAGCAGGCTCCTCCAGCATTTTGTGCAGTGCTCAAAATACAAAGAAAACACAAAGCAGTGAGGAAATAGGGTCTGACTGTCCAGCTTGTCATTCCTGAATTTAAAACAATAACCTGGGGCAAAAGATGAGCAAAGAAGGTCAGCTGGAGCGTTGGAGGGAGCAGAAGAACTGGTGGTTTTGGAGACATCTCCCTTTCCCAAAAGCAGCTGAATAAATTCCCGTATGCCTCTGACTGAGCAGCAGGGAGTCGAGTGGAGTCTCTGAGTGCTGCTGAAGCAGTGCTGGCTTTTCGAGCCAACAGACTGCTCATTGGCTTGTTCATGTTTGTGAGAGGGGAGCTGAGCTGGCATGGTCACTGATGGAGAGGACAGGGGAGTGGAAGGGAGGAGGGGGAGGGACACTGGGGTCTTCTGTGAGGGGGTGCTTGGGGGAAGGGATGCAGGTGCTGAGTCAGCACTATTGCCTCAGTCTCCC
>WBMY01003780.1:340098-363783 GCA_013397315.1 Donacobius atricapilla
TTGCAACTGCGGCAAGTGCTGACAGATCAGAGGAGCAATTTTTCTAACACTGCAATCCTTTTGGCAGAGTACAGTGTGGACAGTATGCCTATTCTTAGAAATTATTATCCTACTAATCATTGCTAAGTACTTTAAAATAATGTATTATGTGCTAAATACAGGCAGGGAACTCAGTGGTGCCCAGAAAGGCAGGAATATACAGATTGTATCCTGGAGTTTACAGTCTAAAACATTATTGTTGCTAGACGCAAAGCAATTTGAAAGATGAAAGAATTGCAGGCTTCACCCCACAATATCAAATTACTGCAGTTCAAAGCACCACTGCAGCCCACTGAAACCAGTAAGAGTCTTCCTGCTCGGTCCATTTTCCTGGGATGGGACCCAGGGAATGGCTGAAGAGATAGAAGCTTCCGAGGCCACTGCTCACCTGGGTGGCCACCTGCCTCTTCGCTTGGCTCCTTGCTTCTCATAGCTCCACCTCTGCAGCAATGGTACAGAGAGCTGGGCCAGCTCTGCCCAGTGCTGGTGAGGGTTTGGGAATTTTACTGTCTAGGGAAAGAATGTTGTTATGTCTAATGTTTAATGCAGTGCTGGCACCGGGAGGCTGCAGGCAGATTTGTTTACTTGACAGGCTCTGCTAGGTTGACTTTCTAAGGGTAAAAACCTACACTCCTATGTGGAAAGACTTCCATAGGAACGGATCAACCAGTTTCATCAGTCTGTGGTTGCTCAGAGCCAACGGGGCCACTCAGGTGTGCCTGATTGTGTTCTCTGCTTCAGTTTAACAGCACAACAGCACAGGTCTGACACAACAGCTAGTTTTGATCTCCTCCCGCAAGAGGCTCCCAAGGGCACATTTTTCTGCATTAGGGCTGGTTTCTATCTTTCAGAATTCTATTCCCAAGGTTTGAACCTTCATGGAATTCAAAATGCAGTAGCCTTCATGATTAGCTTTCATATTATTTTTATATTACATGAAAGCAAGTTCTTGTTTCTTCTTGCGGCATGATAATGGTTAAATTATGTCTTAAAGTGAAGAAATGTTTGCAGAGATTGTTGATGACTCAGATGGTTTCTAGGGCAAACCATTGTTTTAAGAGCAGCATGTGCTTGTTCAGTAGACACCCTCAAAGCCATCAAACATAACTAACAACACTGACCAAAAAAGGTATTTGTCTTGAATTAGAGAAAGCATAAATATTTAAATCAAAGCAGAAACATAGCTGCTGCCTCAAAAGGCCAGTGGAAAAACAGCAAGAACCATCATATCTGGAACTGAGACTTTATAAAAAATGTTTATTGTAATAAATATCCATCCTATTTGTTGAAATGAACTAGATGTGCTATGTCTCTACTAAGGCCAGCAAGGAGAGCTGCTACTAATGATTATTTCCATGTAACAAATTTGTGTGCAACTCTGTATAATTTTAGATTTGTGAAAATATTTTGCATATAGACACATACACAAAGATTAATACGTACAGACAAAATCATGTGAAAAACATAATGTGTTTTATATGGTATTTGTTTGCGATACACTAGATATTTTCTGTTGTATTTGTGCTCTTGATGCTTAAATAAAAAGTTGATATTGAAGAATTTTAACAGTTGATCTCAGATTCATCTCCTCAAATTTCCTCAAACACTTAAAATTGCAACTGTAATCTCATGCTTCCTATGCTAAATTTATTTTGGACCGCAAGCTAATGGAAATAAAATAAATTTATGTCAAAGATTCTAATGATTTTGTCATATCTAAACAATATAAAGGAGTTGAAGTCTCAAGAATTTAGTCTGACCCAGCATGTAACTATTTGTTATTGGCAACTCCCTCATTAAGAGCAAATAATTTTATTAGCTTGTTTAAGAATTTGAAGCTGCTAAATCTTTCAAAATGAAACCTGCTACTAACAAGTCCCAGAAAGTCAACAAAGTAAAACAAACTTTGTAGTTTTTCATATCTGATACTACTGAAGATGAGACATCTAATGTGATTTGTGCACAAAGTACAGTGGATGGTGAAGTCCCAGATCCCTTTAAAAATAATTAAAACTTCATTATGCCTTTGAGAAGATGTACAACTCCCATCTAATATTTGACTTTTATTCCTTCCTTTCAAGAACAAAAGTATCAGCTTTGCTGCTTGCTTTTCATCTTTAAGTGACCTGACTCTAAGATGCTGCCGTTTTCTGCCTTTTCATAGGACACAATCTCTAAGCTTTTCCTGTCCCTTTTATTGACTAACTATCAGATTTATTGCAAAGTTGTATCTGTCCCATGTTTTTGTGGTGTTTTCTGTTATGTGAGTTTTCCTGTGGGGGAACAAGATACACAGAATACAGCTCAAGAGACAGATGAAGCAGGGATGGGTTCATTAGATCCTCTGGGGCATGGGGTCTCTCAAAAAGCTAATGCTCCACTTTTTTTTTTTTTTTTCTAATAGGGTAATATTGGCTTAAGAGCTTTTTACTTAGATTTAAATCAGAAATTTCCCTTTCTGTAAGTGGTCCAAGGTGCATGTTCAATTCAAAAGCAAAATTTTTTGATGTCAAGGAGTCCTGAGTTAGTTTTAATAATGCATATAGTGAGATTTTGCTAATATTTTTTTCCTCAAAGACATGAAAAGTTATACCAAGATAAAAAAAAAATATATAGTAATCTAATAAGTTGTGATGTCAAAAGTACCTCTTTTTGGTCTAGTTATGTCCCTTTGAACCTGATCCTCATTTAAATCCAGAGCAAAATTAAACCCATTTTTGGATGGATGTACAGAAAAATACCATGTTGAAACTGCTGAGAAATGTAGGCAGGAAAACTGAATTATAGCAGGTTGGAATTTGGACATTTGTTTAGAATAGCATTTTTGCTTATCACAGGTACCACTCACTTCCTGGTTCCTTTACTTCATGATTAACTTCTTGGATTGAGCTTTTGACCTAGAAATCATAATTCCACTGCTTTTAATGGTCTGCATCTCAACACTTGAAGTTTGAGGTACATAACTCACAGTACAGATAAGCAGATATTAAAAACATTGTTTGAATACTGTTGGTTATCTCATAGCAAATTTCCATTGAGAGTCGCACGATGCTGTTGTCCATTCTTATTTCATTTTTGAACCAGGAAAAACTCACACAAAATTGAATGCAGGGTAATGCATGGGTTTAACAATAATAAGGCAGCAGTTGTGAAAAAGGCATAAAAAATTCAAAAGCTAAGGTCCCAGCTGAAGGTATTTTTTTTTCCTTAAAAAGCGTGTATTCCTAATATGTTTTATGGCTGACACACTGGGGTTTTTCAGGCTCCTATGTCCAAATCAGTAGCTGGAATGGTGAATCCACACCAGAAAGTGATGCTAGGAGGGTGGGTGTGCCTGCCTACAAAGCCACAGATGCCTTGAGGTAATAAGGAAGGACTGGAAATTGTACAGACATACAACAGTTCATTTCTGTTCCTTAGTGTTTATTATAGAAATGTTCAAGCTGGAGACTTGGCACACTCCCTGTTAATGACAGAACAACTTCTACTATTGTTTTACAACAATAAATACTTCTGATTGTAAAAAGACATATTTTACCAAGAGATTCTATGCAGTATGACCCCATGAACTGCAATATTTCTTGAGAGAAGGGTCACACACAGCATCCTGGCAGCTGCTGCAACAGTCGTTCATCTCCATGAAAAACATCCAGGTCAGGTGAGTGAAAGTGAGAAACCTCCCGTTTTCTTAGAAGAGCCATATGGTTCATTTTGATTTAAGGAACAAAACTGGAAACCATGGTTGCTTTCATTTTATTAACAATCAGGTTTCTGACACTATAATAAAAATTAGTTACGCCATTCTAAGTCAGCAAAATTGATTTCCTTCTTCTGGGCATATTTCGATGTTGGACTTGCCATCTCAGTTGTAGGACAGAAGACATTATTTAATATCTTCTCAGAGAATGCAGTAAATGTGGGCAGAAAAGAGGGGAAGAGGTGGAAAAGAGAAAGGAAGGGTAAACAAACACTATTTTACTAAATACTTCTCAAAGGTTCTGTGATGCAGATGTGGGTTAAATTGAAATTGGTCTTCATTTTAACATGTGGTTGAGGTTGAAAGCGGATTTTCATACACAGTGCTGTGTTTATCTCTGTCATCACAGTAGTATTTATTGATTTCAATTTACTTCTCCTTTCCAGAGCTAGTGGAGCTTTCCAGAGTTTCCCTTGCCTGATTGTCTATTTGTGCATGGCCTGCTTCTCCCTTATGTTTTACAATGTGCTTCTAGAAAATAATTAATAAATGCAGCTCTGCATATCTTTTCTTATCTTCCTTCTAGAAACAAATATGTCCAAAAGCTTGGCAACAGTAGTACAAGGATAAATCCCCTTTTTTGACAGGACTTTACAGCAGCAGCTGCTTTCTAATGGCCAGCTTGATAGAACCATAAATAGGCAAGTCCCATGTACTACCAAGAATTCAGGAAAACCTTTTCATTAGAAATGGTGCAGACTGCATTTTACTGAAAAATATCTTTGTCTTTAATGAAACAGGGACAATATTGAGAACAACTGGTGTTCCAATTTCAAAAATAAAATTTTCTTGGGGATCAAAATCAGAGATAAATATGTAGGTATTTGTATTAACCAGCTTCTTGCAACATAATAGAGGTGCCACAAACAACATCAAATTCAGTATATCCAGGGAGCCTGCGTCAAGAAAATAATAGCTCCATTCTAAAATAGCAGATATCCCATCTTCATCACTTAAATGTCAAAATATTTGAACTAAGAAAATGTAAATATTAATGGATTAAACTAACCAGCCAAGTTGCAGTTGGAGAGTTTTCCAAGTAGGAAGATAGTTAATTTCACCAAAGAGAAAGGGCTTGAATTAAGGACATTCTTGGTTTGTTTGGGTTTTCTGTGTTGGTTGTTGTTTTGGTTTTTTTTTTTAATTTGTTTGCTCAAAATTGAAGTTTTGTGCTCTGTATAATCAATTTCTGGTCATATTTCATTGCACTAAAGTACTAGGAAAATTTCTGTCAGTATTAAGACTATCCTGCAGAATTTATACACATGGAAATTTATACTTAAATAACTACTTTTGATTAATTTTTTTCAATTAGCTTCCTGTGTAGGTGCTGTTATAGGAAATATATGTCTAATTTTGAATGTGGTAGCTATCACACACACTTTACATGTCTTATGCCAGTACTGATTAAGTTTCTGTGTAGACAAATGAACTCTTTTTATTTTATAACACTTAAAAGTAAACTTAACGTCAAAATCACAGTGCTTGAAGGGTTGTAATACCCACTACAAGAGATGAAGTTGGAAGAAACAGAAAATCTTTGATGTTCACGTGCTCTTCAGATTTCAGATGCCTGAAAGTTTATATTATATTTGTATATTATATTTGCTTTCCCTACCAACTTTCTAATGCTTTTTGCCTTAAGATGACAGGTACAAGACCACTGCTACCTATAGACTAATTTCTTTTCTTCTCTTCATAATGAAAAAATAGCCTCATGTTAAGAAGACAATGGTGTTTGTTAAATGACATTTGTCTTATTTTGCTTGTAAATTATATTTATTTTCTATGCAACAACCTTATATCTTTTTATAGGCTATGAAAGTTGATTGTGTTTAAATATGTACTTTTCTATGGTTTGAAGACTCTGATGTTTAGCCTTTGAAAATCTCTGAATGTCTTAGTTACCATTGTCAGTTATTTTTCCTTTTACTGTGCCTTGAAAGAGCCATGACAAAGTAATGATTCAGGGCAGGAGATATAGACCAGATAAATACTTAGCATTTTACTCCAGGCATCTGGCTCATCCAGTCATATTTAAATATAGTCAAGAAATTCTTGAAATACTTTAAAGTTTATATTTCAGGGGAACAGTAAAATAAAAATTCCTTTGAAAATAAAACCAAACCGACATCGCCCGAATCTGGACACTATGTCTCCTCCCTGCCTCTTCTTGTTCTTCCTGCTGCAGAAAGAAATCTATTTGCGGTCATTTTAGAAAGGTTCCTGTCATTTCAGCATAACATTGTCCCATGGATCAGAATACTATTGTGAACTTTATTTGTATTTCTGTGGGCATTAAAAACTACTGATCTGGCAGAAAGTTCAGCAGCAAATTTTATATATCACAACACTCACAATCTAATTTGACTTCTAGTACATAATTCCTTTCTGTGCTTATTTAGACAGTTTAGTATCATTTTGTGGTTTTTTTTTGTTTGGTTGGTTTTGGTTGGTTTTTTTTTCTTAATTACCAAGCAGATGTTGGTATTCATGAGATATAATTGTAAAAATTCAGTGTAGAAGAGTAAGAGAATAGGTATTGAGGATTAATAGCACTTCAGGTGGCCTGTTGAGAGTCACCAGTGTAATAATCTGTGTTCTGGCAGCACGGCTGCTGTCATGGCCCCAGGGCTATACAGCAGCCATCTGTCCTTGGGCAGAGTTCCTGTGGAAAGTGGGGGCTTTTGAGGGGGTGGAGTGTGATATAATATCTGCCTGACTTCAGCTCCAGGTGCCAATGCTCAAACATTGTTCCTAAGTGAGTAGCACTTATAAAGTGATCTGAATAAATTGTTATGCTCCATCCAAGTGGGAGGTCAGTTGATGGACATCATGCTGCTTCTGAGAAAGCACTGTGTGACCCCAGTTGACACAGAAAGTGATGAACTTCTTGTCTCATTTGGTGGACAGCTGGCCACACACCACTCTGCTGGGAACCTGTTCATTTGGAAGCAGCAATGAGTACTAAATGATCTGGGGTTTAAAGAAGTTGAAAGGAAAATACGCTGCAGGTCCTAGAGGCTTATACTCCATCACTGCATCTTGGATCTGGATCAGTTGCCAACAGTCAGTTTCTGATTGGAAGAAAAACATTAGAACTGGAAGGTATTTCTCTTCTGCAGAAATCAAGGTTAGGTTGCAAAACAAATGTTCATTTCACTTTCAGATTTGTGATTTTAAATGCCCTGGAAATAACATTTTTTAAACTCTGTCCTGTCCTGGAAAGAAGAAACAGAACAGGAGCCTCTTAGGAATACTGATCTGCCAAGGGTATAAATGGATTTGTGCAGCATTATTTAACAGCTACTGCCCGGAATATTGTTAGGAGCCATAGATCATGGTTGCAACACTAAAAACCCTGGAATGGAAACAAAATTTCAGTTTTGTTTTCCTCCAGTTTGCCATTGCTCCATTCCATCGTGCTGGTTTTTGACAACTCTGTGTAAGCAATGCAAATGTTTTGCCTGTGGAGCTCAGAAGCATCATATTATTTTCAAGCTTTATCCGGGACACAGCTTTTAGAGATAAGGAATGTCCAGCCTTCCTCCTCCCTACCTGTCCCCATTACTGGAAGATAGCCCTAACAGCTTTGTACCTTAACATTAGAACTGGAAAGCACTTACTCCACCCACCAAAGCATGACAAAGACAGGATATATCTTTAGTAATCTAGATAGCACAGTTCTGTTTTAAATAGTCAAATGAAAAGGATTCTTGTATATGTCCTGGGAAACCATTTCCCAGATTAACAAGACTGTTTCATTCTGATTATGATTCTGTGTTTTCCACATTTGGAAATAAGCACAAATGACCATTGTGATCTTTTAATCATATTTTTGCCCTAATACAGCCCACAGAACTTTCTGAATTAATTTCAGTTTTAGTCAAACTGCTTTCAAGAGACAGAGACCCAACTGCTAAATTGGTGAAGCATTCCAGTTTATTGTTTTTCTTTTAAATGTGTATTTGGCTTCACTTTCTAGCTACATTGCACCACTAGTAACAGATGTCTGTGTTTTTTTCTGTTTTGTTCCACATTCTTTGCTTCCTTATAAAAGAAATTACAAATTAGACACTATAATTATCATACTTGAATTACTGATTTTTTGGGTGTGTAAATCTTTGCAACCCGTACCCACAAAGCCTGCTTTTTAAAAGTTTTTAAAGTAGTTTATTTTTGCCTTTCTACTCCTATTACTGGACTAACTCCTCTGAACTGTAATGGTGACAGGGAAATGTAAATCTCTGAAGAAACTTAAATTCATGGAGCTGCCATATCAAAGCAGATCATTGTTGGACCAGGTTCCAGGCTCACCTAGTACAGAGGAGCGATTATTACTTCCTGTGCCATGAAATTTTGGAGGTCCAATATGAATTAATTTTTAAACACTTTTTAGGTTGTTTTCATACCTCATAGTATGGAAGAAAATGAGGATTAAGTGGCATGTTTAGACTAATAACTGGACTGAATGGCAAGTGGAATTCAAGAATTAAATCCCCAGCCAGTTGCAAATAGACCAAGTTTTGCCATTCATTCACTTCCAGTATCTTTCTGAGCAAGCAAAGGTTCTTCTGTTAGAAATTTCCTTCGTATTTTCAGAAATCTCAAAAAATCTGCACTGAAATTAAAACTAAGTTCCTGGGGGTATGATAAGATTGCTGGAATACAGTGACAGTTTCCCCACAGAAACTGTGGAGTCTCCTCCACCTTTGCAGATGTTGCAAACTTGACCAGAGATGGCGTTGAGCAACCTTCTGTAGCTTTGAAGCTGGCTCTACTTTGTGTGTAATGTTAAACCAGATTACCTCCAGATCTCACTTCTGATTCTGCAGTTCTGTTTTTTCATTTTTTTATCGGTGATTTCTAGAACAAAATCTGCTAAGTTTCTAGTTTCATTGTCTTTATATACTGCAGTCACACAGTACTGACAACCTGGAGAACCAAAGCATGTGAAGTGCTTATGGTGTCTCATCTGATTTCTGCATCAGATGTGGGACATTGAACACGGTGTTTCCCTGGGAACTCGTGATTCTGGGTAAAATCTTCACTAAGCAGAACCTTTAGGTTTTTTACTTGCATATGATGGTAGAATGACTTAAAAAAGGAATGAGTGAAAGGCTATAATATGCTGCTATATGTTATTCCCAGACTGAAAAGAGACAGTCTGGTGAATGTCTTTGGTGATCTGTTGCCACGGTTAACAGGGATGTCAAAAACAGTGAACAGTCTCACTGACATTTTAAAAGCAAAAATGTTTTCCTGATCTTCACTTATGAGAAAGTACAAAGAATAAGAACTTCGTGGTGACACTAAAGAGATTTTGTTTCAGTTTCCCAATTTTAGAAGTAAAATAGAGAAGACCTGCAGTTCATTAAATGAACTGACAGGTTTTATGGGTCAGCCATTACCACGGGTAGATCTTGGTCACTCAGGACCAATGCAAAGTGCTCTAGAAGTTTATTTCAGTCATGTTCTCATAGCTCTAGGAGGAAAGGGAGCTCAGGACCTCTCCAAAAATGCCCAATTAGGCAGTAAAAAACTTTGGAAAGTGATTGTTAGATGGCAAAATCACTGTGTTATGTTTCAATACCCCCAACACCCATAGTTCTGAGTTTTCTATGCTTTATATTTAAATTTTCCAAGGTTGCAAAAACTTTCCTTTTTTTTTTTTTTNTTTTTCTCCTTTTGGATCTTCCCATTTCTTCAGTCTGTCTGTTCACCTGCTTTGGTGGCCTTCATGAAACCTCAAAGCTCCTTCTAAAGCAAATGGAGTAGTCATTACCAAAAAAATGATGTAAAAACCTGCTTGGTACTTATAGCTAACAAAATATGTATATAATGCAGTGTATGAAAGAAAGTAATCTATGCCAACCAAACTGTCTGTTGGTGGACTCTATGTTTCTTTTTCAGGCTGCCATAAGGGTATTCAGGACCCTAGGTGCTGGAAATCAAGTTTCAGGACATTAATTTACTTAGTAGTTGTTTTTTGATAGTGGAACAATATTTGTTTATTGACCAGGACTGGAATTAGAGGCAAGATTTCCCTTTCTTAACGTGTCATGGAACATCTTGGAAAGACAGAAGAAAAATATCCTTACTATCATCACAGGAAAATAAGGTTGAAGTTGTGCTACTTACTGTTAATCTCTTCAAAATAGGAATTGCTTTTAAACTCCACTTTAAACCTTCTCTAATGCTAGGAGAGAGAGAGAAAAATTACTTCCCAGTAGAAGTAATTGCATAGGAAATAGACCCTTGAGAAAAAGTTGTTTGCTCAGCTTTAAAATAAATTTTTGGTTTTGTTTCACTGAGGAATGGCTGATCTGTTCCTCCCTCTTCCCACAGGGACATAACTTGTGCTGGATTGCAGAAAATATTTTTCATTTCTAAAAGCAGTGAAGGTCTCTACAGGATGAAGGGCAGAGCTACTAATCAGATTTCTGCGGGATGACTATCGTACTTTCTGAGGAGCCTTGATGAAATCAATAGAGATTTTCAGGTATTTCTGCACTTCTGGAGACATATCAACTACTACATAGGGAGTACATACCGTAGGGGTATCTACAGCTACATCTACAGAAAGATGAATTAAAAACTTATGCACTTAATTTTATGCATATAACATAGTAATGGAAAGTAGCCTCCTCTATGAGGAAAATGATGACCATTGGGATCAAGACAGAAAGGTAAAACTCAATATAGTCCTTATCTAAGAATAACACAAACATTGATGTTTTCAATCTGTTACTAAATTATCAGTATAATTTAATTAAATGACTCTTTTGTGGCTGCTTGTACTTGACAGAAGCTTGCTTTTGAAGTTAGTAGACCATCCTACATGAGATAAGCAATGTAGGATGCAGTTTGCTATGGGAAAAGCCCCCACTGGCTTTACTGATCTGTCAACAGATTCTTAAGAGTAACATCAATTACTCTATACCTGCTGCTCCCTAAAAATCTACCTATTTTGTCTTAGAGTGTGGGTTCAGGTCTGTGAGTGAGCCCCATTTGTTTCAGGCACCAATATTGGACAAACCTTGTAGGCTAGAAGCTGACTTTTTATAGAGGCTGCTGCACACACAAACCTGCTCCTCTCCAGTTCTTCTGACAAACATCCCTAGATGTTGTTATTCAACATCTAGCAGTTACCTTGGCCAGGCTCCTTCCTAGCCTGGAAAGGGTCTGTGGGTCCTTCCTTTGGTTTGAGATGTCATCAAGGGTGGCCAGATGTAGGACAAACATTCTGCTGGCAAACAGGATGCAGAAAGAGTCTTAAGATACAGCCATTGAGTATTTTCTGGCTTCTCTTCATTCACGTGCCACCACATTGTGAGTTCATGCACATTTAAGTTTGCTGTCCTCTTGCCTGATCCCTCAGGTTTTTACTTTTACCAATGACTGCTACAATTTTCAGCACCCATCATTAGGCTGAAGTTCTACAGTCAACAACAATTGCACTGGGTTTTAGTCGGTGTTGCTGAAAGTACTACAGCCTTTAAAAGCAAATATAGCTTATCCTGTATATATATATATAATCGCTAACCTTTAAATTAACTTCAGTATCACTACACTTATGAACTAGATTGCTTTTTTTTAATTTCTGCTTAATCTGGAAGTGTGTCCTTTAATAATATGGCTTCACCCTTAATGGCTGCAGTCATCCTAAACTCATGCCAGAAAAAACATTGTACTACAGTGCTCTATCATGTGTTACATTCATTATCCGACCAAAAGGCTGCACTCCTCCACATTATTACACCGAGTCTAGGCACAAAAATGTGTAAATGTGTGTACTTGTAATAGGAATGTGCTTTGAGGGTTGGAGCTCTTTAAACAAAGACAGGCATTACCTCATTTTTTTTGCCCAATCTTGATCTCTTCTTAAAACAGATCAACATCTAGCAGAGAATATCCATGGCAGCTATCATAATAAATCCTCTCCTAAAACAGTGAAGCAGACTTCAAAGTCTGTTCTGAATCTCGATAAAAGCAGGAGACAACGACAGCTAACAATGGTAAAGTATAAAATAAACAAATAAAAACTATACAGTAAAGGAAGTAATAATATCACAAATGGGCTACAAATGTTCAGTGCATTTTAAGTTTTAAATATAGAAAATAAATTAGAAAAGCACATTTTGTTTTTTTATCCTGAACATTTGTAGCAGATTTCTATGTGTTGAGGTTGTTTTTTATTTAGTTGAATAGGATCTGTGTTCTCCTAGGGATGTCCCATGTCTTGGCAAGGACACAAAGATCTATTGGTGAGGAAAGCTGAGGAACTGGGACTGTGGGCTGATATTTGCACACCTATGTTGAAAAATGCCGTGACTGGAGACCATCTGTGCAATGGGATGCCTTGGTGTACAGATGAAGCAAAGACATCTCATGAATCTCAGCACCATGTAAATGTTTTGAGCTTCAAGTGCAAGGAAGTCAGCAATAATGAAGTCAGAGAGCAGTTAGTGAATCTAAAGGCACTGTTCTCTCTCTATCTGAACTTGGTAGCTCTGTGCAAGCTGAATGAAGGTGTCCTTCGTGTTTGCCCAGAGTATTCATGTTTCATGGTTGCCCTGAGTATTCATTACCAGTCTGCAGGTCTGCAAAGCAGTTGCAATCAAATCTTTCAACTCTCTCATAGGAAGCCAACTACGTTAATAGCTGAATCTGAATTAGCTCTGTGTGGCTAAGTTCTGTCTTGACTGATATCATGGGTCTCACTAAGGTTTCTTGCAATGCACATTCTATGGAGGGGTTCAATCCACCACCCATAAAATACATTGGTGCTAGTAAGTTGCACAATAACAAGGAGTATTTCTGGTTTTTGAAACTAGCTCTGCTTTTGGCCTAGGAAGGTTTGTTCATATGGATAGGGGTCTGCTGTGCGGGTTGGCCCAGGTGCCAAAGAAAGGTTCAAGGAACATTTGATTCACTAGTGTCAACAAAGCAATATACTCCAATTAAAAAAAAAAAAAAATCGAAAAAAAATTCCCCTTCCCATTGAGGACAAACAAGTTCTCGTTCTGAGCAGAATGATGTCAGCATGCTGGTGGTAGAATTCATCCTGGTATACAACCCAGGATAATTTTGCATGTATTTCATCATCTTTCACAGTTTAGTAAGTATTCTTACAGTACATTTATCAGTGAAATATGGACTCTTATCACAAGCTGCAAATACGTGCTCAGTATGCCCACTGTCCTTTGGAGGATGAACAATTGTCTGACACCTCACAGAACCCAGCAGAGGACAGCAGTTGGAGTTTCTGGGTATTTCCAGCAATACAGATCCATGGAGGAACAGATTCCTGCTCTAGTTTCACTCTTTGTACAATCCAACAACAAAAGGTTGCAATTTTAGGGTTGAGTGGGAGTTGTGTGACTTAGATGAGAACTGCGCAAAAGTGTGTTGTGAATTTGTGGAAGTGTACTTCAAGACATGTTGGCATGTCGAGCTCTTGAATGAAGAGTGTGTTTTATTGCGTGCTCTAGGGGAGCCTTAGAGAAGAGCAGTCAATCTCAATTAATGTGAAAAGAATCTGGCCAAGTGCATATTGAAGAAGGTTTGCTTTCTGCCATCAAAGTGCTTCCCAGCTGGATGTTGTTAATAAATAATTGTCTGGTTTCACTTACTGACTTTAAGTTCAAAATCTTCATGTTTTATGTGTAATCAAATAAAGTAAAGAGCACAAAGATTGGAAGATCTGAGTTACCATTCCTGGGTATTGCAAGACATTTTATATAGCCTGATGATATGGGAGAAAATTGCTACAGTCATACACAAAAAGTTTAAGTTCTGCAACTGCTGCCTATACTACAGGAGTCTTTCTTTAAATTTTTCTCTAAGGGTGATTTTTGGAAGCTGACACTTGCATCTTTATCAGATATTTCTTGGTGCCTCTTTTTCTAAAATTATCTCATATCAATCTGTTAAACATTTTATTTAGGAGACCATCACAGTCATATAAACAAGCTATTACGTTTTTATTTAGATGATACTTGTGCAAACAAACTATTATATTTCACTTTGTTGCATTTTATTTAGTTGAAGACTAATGGTACATGGTACATGTAATCTGTGTTTCCTTTAACCAGAATAAAATCCAATCAGGAAAAAGGAAGTAATGCAATTAGTGTTGGTCTGCTTCATTACATTTTACACATACAAACATACATTGCATTTATTTTTTTAGAATCTGTTTGTTGTGAAAATGTTTCCATCACAGTTGGGATATTCAAAGATGACTAAAGGACTTGGATGCTCAAATCCTGTTTGCTTTTCTCCATTTGCTTCTGCTCACTGGAGAAGTTTTCCAGTGGAAAAATGTCTGGGAAGCATTTAAAAGAGGTCTCACCTCAGAAATGTTATGCTGATTTTTGTCTGCTCTGAGACTCCAGGAGTTTAGGACATGGAATGAATTTGCACGTGTTTAATGTTTCCATGGTTTTATTCTGAAAGTTTTGAGTAATCCCTCCTTACTATGCTGGGACTTTCCTTCTGGGAAGCTGGCTTTCCAAAGGGATATTTAAGAGCAGTCATAAGAGTCATCCTGAATCCACATATGCACCTCAGTATCTAAGATGGCACTTAAGTCAAACCTCAGTATTATCTGCTGAAATAAGAACTCTGAATGGTTTTCATTTCAGAATTCATTTGAATCAGATCCAGCTTTGGGCATTTGAGTTATAAACACTTCTTCATTTGAAACCTGACTGTTCTTTTGAGTGGATGAAAAAGCTTTATGAAAGACAGGCCTCAGCTTAGCTAAATGGTTAAGCAAAATGCCTGCCTTTACGGCGGCTTTATCTGCACTGTCATAGCTATGGCTTTTGTGCCAAAATGACAAAAGATCACCTTCTGGCTTCCGCACAGATATAGACTGGTAAGCATGCTTGCCTCAATAAAATGTCCTAGGAACCTTCCAGTAAAAGCTGGGAGGATGGTAAGAATAACATTAAACAGCAGCAATTACCCCAAACCCTGCCCATCACTCCCCTCCCCTGCAAATCCTTCTGATATTTTAAAAACATGTGATGTAATTTCTGATGAAATATTGTTTTTTTCTACAGTCTGTAGGTGTAGGTCTTTCCACAGAGTTGTCTATCCTAATTTAGACAATACATTTGAAGGCAGTGAGATGTAGGTACAAGAATGCAAAGGTGCAAATGGGGTTCTGAGGACATAGGTGACAGCAAAAATTGCGTCAAAGAATGGCAAGTAAAGATAGGAGGCCTAATTTATTAAAGATAAAGTGTAGGTCTTATGATCTCCCTTATCACTGCGCATGGACACGGCAGGTTGTTCCTTACCAGCAGGGACACTTTGGAGATTAAAGATCTTGAGACAGGACTGCAGCTCAGACAGGACGGCACTGCACACCCTGAATATTCCTTAACAATGAGATATTACAGGCAGCAAACAGCTTAAGCTAATTAATAGGGATGTATTTCTGGGTGTACCTAGGTAGTGATTTGTAATCCTGAGTTAGGCCTCTGAGTGGAAGTGAGAGGGTTCATAGAATCACAGAACAGCCCAGCTTGTGAGGGACCTCAAAAGAACATCTGGTCCCACTTTTTGTAGGAAAGGAAGCCTAGATAAGATTATGTAGCACCTTGTCCAGCTTCATCTTGAAAACCTTTGGTGGTGGTACCGCCAACAAGTCACTAAGGCAGTTGTTCCTGTTGACTCATCTCTTTGGAGATGGAAACTGCACTCAGATAAAGAGGGGAGACTTGATGTTGTTACCACTTTTACAATGGTACTGCAACTATCAAGGAACTTATCTAAGACACCATAAATTCAGGCTAAATGCTTTTCATGAAAGCACAGCAGCCTTGGAATAGGAGACATGTCTAATCGCAGCATTGTACAAAATCAGCATTGGAAAGCACTCACAAGGATCACTGAGTCCAGCTCCTGGCCCCACACAGCACGATTCCCAAGAGTCACACCATGTGCCTGAGAGCATTGTCCAAACACTTCTTGAACTCTGTCAGGCTCGGTGCTGTGAGCACTCCCCTGGGTGAAGACACGTTTTTCTAATATCCAGCCTAAACCTTTCCTGACACAACTTCAGGCCATTGCCCCTGGTCCTTTCACAGGTGACCACAGAGCAGAGATCAGTGCCTGCTCCTCCTCTTCCCCTCATGAGGAAGTTCTAACTGCAACGTCTCCCTTCCATCTTCCCAAGGCTGAACGGACCAAGTGGCCTCAGCCCCTTCTCATACATCTTCCCCTCAAGAATTGTTTCTATTCGTTTTTAAGTATTGCATCAATCCCTGGCAGGGAGAGTTTATCCACGATCTCATAGTCTTGATAAGCACCCTCCATAGAGAAGGACTATTTTCCTCTGGGTGCAGCTTTCGTATGAAACATGTTGGCTTGTCAGTCCCAAGCCACACAGGGCACTAAGGGGCTCTGCTGGCCTCTGCAGACCTCACTGGGCAGGAAAGGACTGCAGTTTACCTACACAGACTGAGTCACTACTTTCTTGCCTAATTAAAATTTTAAATTTCAGCGTCCCATTTTGTATCAGGCCCACAGAATGTAGTAGTTCACTAAAACAGATAGCATGCCTAGTTTAAAATATACAGATAATAAATAAATAACTTCTTTGAAAAAGATGAAACATTTCCTTCCTATATATGCTCATATAATATATATTTTAGCTGTTCATGTAAAATGCACATTCACTGAACAAGGTCTGCAATCGCTTATACCCTTCTGGTAACAAAGTGTTATTGTTTGGTGAGATTACTTTGCCTGATAGCCAAATATGTGTTTTTGAAGAACTAACAAGGAATTTATCTATTATTCTGGATTAAATGTTCTGGCAGTTCAAGGCAGTAAAATTCCTGTCTTGCAGAAAAGAACACTGCCTCTGTCAAGAGGCAAGACAAAAATTCATAGATGATTTCAGCAACAAGCTCCCAAAACTTTTCAAATAGACTTTATTTTACTAAATATTTATCTCAGAAATATGCAGCTAAAGACCAATTGCTTCTCTGAACCAAACGGGAAATTTTATCTGCTTCTGGTTTTGTTTTTCTTCCCCCTAAATTTTCCTACCAGAAAGATTTGGTGTGTGAAATGAAGTTTGATTCATTTGCTCTCATTCTGACTAATTTCAACAGCTTTATCATTTCTCTTTATAGAAAAATATTAGGAATTTATAGAGCTGTGAGCAAAATGAATGGTCATTTCTTTGTGGTTTCAACTCAGTTCCTTGTTAACAAAAATTGCTGTCTTCAAAAGCAAGTAAAAAACCTGTTATCTTTTACAAAAAACATATTTAATTTTGGAATCAGGAGTGAAAGAAAAATGATGTTTGTATATGCTCATTTAATCATTCTCCTAGGTCAGTGTCAGTTTGTAACAACCATGTTCAGTAGAACATTTGACAATTTTGAAAATATTCATTACTGATTAATGCAAATTTTAATAGTTGGTTCCAGTTTATCCACAGCCCTTTTCTTATCAAAAGTGTTGTTGATAAAAAATGGGAAACAGAAGCACATGATGTATGGTCCTGAATTTAATAGTGCACACTTTGAATGGAGGTCAGTCACCTCAGTATTTACAATTCAGACCAATATAGAAGGATAAGACATTTATAAAACAACTACAAAGCAGATAATTAATTCATCAAAGTTGTGTGTAACTGATTAATATCAATCTGCTTATTTTAAATATTAATAAGAAATGATAAACATGACACAAACAGTAATGGAACTGAATCTATCTGGAAGAAATTCCTAAGTAACAGTCCATGGTAAGGCAATGATTTTTTTACACAACAGGGAACAAAGCTTCAGTCTGATTTACATACTGGATCTGGTTGAAGAGTGAAAGATGTTTACTCCTCAGGATAATGTACTGAATTTATGCTAATAATAATCCTAAATGTAATTAGTCTGTCTCTAGGTAATTTAGTTTGGTCAAATATCTTGCTCAATCTGATCTTGCCCATTTTCATCTTCCTGAGATATGTATCTAACAACATACACCTGTGAAAATATTTGTAACATCTACACTTATTAAATCAATATATACACTATCACCTCATATTAGTGCACTGCTCCAGCCAGATTTAGTTTATAGAAATGAATGGAATTTTACTGTTACCAAATGTGTGTTACCGCAAAACAGTACCTGGTCCTATGGTTCAATCAGTAACCCCCTCCCATATGTTTTGAACAAGACAATTTTCCTTTGAGAAGGGCACACTGAAAATAGTGGTAAATCCTTCAACATGCCATATGATATTGTGCATTTATTCCTTGATCCTGTCCTTGAAAGTCTTCTAAGTCAGTTACAGGCCAAGTGGGCTATACTAAACAGCTGAGTTTGAAGGGCTACTGATACTAAACCTAGACAGAGTAAATCCAATCTCTCTTTGTTTATAATAACCAACTGATGAATGCCCCTGTTCATTTTTTGATCAAAGCAAGGATCTTGGTGTGTTACTTTGTTGTTTTTAAAAAAATTTTGCTCTCACAGTTTTTTTCTTCTTCTCAAAACATCTATGCCATTTTTTTTGTGTGTCCTGAGGCATTTCTTGGGCAACTTCTGTGTTTCAAGCGGGAAACCTCAAGAAAGTGATTCATAGAATTGGACTCACCACTGACAGGGATCCCAGCAGTCATGTGTCCTTTCTCTTGTCCCCAGTTCTCTTCTGGTAGAAATGGGTGCAGTTCAGGGTGTGTTGATTTACTTTCCCTTGTGTGCCCCTTGACCCCTGCCTGGGCCTTTAACTTTCACAGTGCTCACCAGCTGTCCTCCTTGTGCTTCTTTCCTCACAAACCGCTTGGGGAACAGCTGTGGTTAGGACAGAACTGTAAGGAACAGCTGTTCCCAGCTCTGAATGTGTCTTGAGCTGTGGCTCCATCCTGATGCCAGCCCTTGCAGTGGTGGAGAACACCAGTGGGACTCCAGTGGGACACCAGCTGTGGAGATTTCTATTTCTTTTACACAACAGAAAAACATGGAACAAACCCCTCAAACAAGTAGCTGGTACCTCTATCCTTCATACTGTCTATCGCAGAAATGGCAGTAATTTCCGTCTTTCAGAGTATATTTCCAGCTACATGTTCATGTCTGTTGCTCCTCTTCTTTCAAAGTGCAAGATTAGGCAGCCTTCAGTCCTCACTTGTGGGAGGCAAAAATACAATTGTAAGAAATCTTGAATCAGAAGGTGTGGCTAACTGCAAAGCAGCCCTCAGGACAGCTAAAGAGTAGCTGACAGGACAGTCCTAAATCAGACCTCTTAAAGAAGGTGGTTTTTTCACCCAGTACCAGCTAAACAAAATGTTATACTTGATCAATCATGGTTTAATGTTCTACCAAAGCACACAGTATATTTCTCAAAGCTACTTTTCTCAGTTTCTCTGCTGTAACTATATGCAGAAGTCATGGCATACAGGTGCAGTATTCCTATTACCCTCTTAAGCCTTATCAAATAGCATTAAATTGAGCCATAGCATATTCCAAATGCTACATTGAATAAGCAGGCTCCCTCTTGCAAGCAGAATGTTACACGGGTATTGCAGAATCTGGGAAGTAGGAAACGTTTAGCATCAGCTGAAAGACATTGCAGTGGCAGGCCTTGCTGGAACTGAGCAAGGGATCCCATGTTGGGTTGTATCTGGCTTGCAGGTAGGTATATAGCTTTGCAGTATGATTTTTAGACATTTTGAATTAGAAAGCATAGTCTAAACAGGAGAAAAACCTGTAGATCTGTGAACGAATTAATCTGTCAGAGGTTGTTAAAATGTAGTTTTGCAAGTCCACCCACCCAAAGAATGGAGATTAACCACTGCATTTGAAACAGTCTCACCTGTGCACACCATCAAATCCTTTGTCCCTGTGTTACTCAGTGGAATATATCCCTTAGCCCCTTCTATGTGTGTTTCCAGGGGGTCCAGATAGCATCCCTACTGCCCCATATTCTGCAAACATCACTGGGGCATCTCAGGGCTGCCCAGGGCAAGATCTCATTCCTTTGTCCCCAAGGCTAGATGCTCTATTTTCCCTGAGATTTCACTGAACATTACTGGTTCCTTATGATCTCAGAAAAAAATCTGATTCCTGAATCAAATTTTATTATCTCAAAGGTGAAGATGAAATAGGGTAAGTTTTGTCAGCACTGAAGACAGTCTGTGAGTGGTAAAGCACACTTGGCCTTATGTGGGAGCCGACTGTTCAATTCACAGGGAAAAGCAAGTTCCAGGAGGAAAAACATAAAAGTGTAAGAAAGGGGCTATGAAATAAAATCATGTTCTGTTTAGAAACAGAACAAAAAGTTTGGCTTAATCTCTGAAACACAGGCATGGTTTGCTATTTCCTCTGAACCAGTAAAGTTTATGTGTGCCTGTGGTGAAGATAGTAATTTAGAAGTTTTCTGTCTTGGCCAACTGCAGGGAGCCGAGCAACTTTTTGAGAAACTGGTTGTGTCTGCGGCTCTCAACTGTTCCTTCTCCTTCCCCCAAAACAACTTTTATGTGAAGATTGGGATTTTGAAAACCATGCAGAGCTGGCCTGACTTTCCTCCTAAATGTCACAGGAAATGCTGGAATCCACTTCTTCTGTGGTTAGCCGGCGACACATACAGGCTTTGGAAACTGTATAACATCACAGATTTCCACATGAATCAAACCCAAATGCAGTTGTCCTGAGAAGAGTCTCAAAGGAATGATCTTGTATGGAATGATCTTGTATGTGAGAGCTGAGCATCACTTAGGGTAGGTGAAGCCCCTCCCTTCTTCCCAGGAGCACGAAAGAGCTGGCAGTCCCTTTCATGAATTGTGGATCAAATCATGACTGCACTGATGCTAATGGGAGTCATGTACTGGCTGAGATCTAGCCAGGATCTTACCATCTGTGACTCAATGCCATCCAAAATCTGAGATACTCTGAAGACTCTCTCCAGTTTATTGCCCAGACTTCCATGCAAAGGCTTTGTCCTGCTCCATTCTCAGCACATATTTCCCATCTGCATTCTTCTATGGTTTTTAAGATTTCCCAAAATTTCATCTCTTTGTGTCTGTATCTGTATCATCTGTATACGTATTTGTGTTTTCATAGTCTATTCTGTCAGTTTCTGGAAAGGATTTTGTAAATTAATACGAGACTTACAAACAGGATAAAAAAGTGTTTTAGGAAATTGAGGAGAAATATTCTGTTGAAGGATATTTTCATTTTTTGGTTGTGGTTCATCTGAAAATCACTCATTCTGAGAAGACCACCCAATATGGATGAAATCAAAAGTCTAGAAAAGACTCCTTATTCATCAGGTAGAGAGTCTCAAACAAGATATGTATGAGAGTTGGACTGAAATGCAGGAATCAGTCAGATTGTTATTTCCTGAGGAATGACTGTTAAAAAGAGAACCAAAAAAGTAGAGAAAAAAGCTCTTTCTTCCTCCCTCATGGTATGCCTCATTGAGGAGCCAATGAGAAACTGGGGTTTTCAGTTCAGATTTTTCTCATTCATTTGTTGTAAATTATTATAAGTCATTAGAGAGAGCTCTCTGATTCTTTGGGGACAAATGTCATCTGTGACACCTATGATCCAAAGCTGGAGAGTGATTCTTCATCAGGAACTGTAGTGGTAGGGCAAAGAGTAATGGGTTCAAACTGAAACATGGGAAATTTAGTTTTGATATACGGAAGGAATTCTCTACTGTGAGGGTGACAAGGCACTGGAAGAGGTTACCCAGAGGTTGTGGATGCCTCATTCCTGGCAGTATCCAAGGCCAGGCTGGATGGGGCCCTGAGCAGCCTGATCTAGTGGAAGGGGTCTCTGCCTATGGCAGGGGCTTGGAACTAGATGATCTTTGAAGTCCTTTCCAACCTTAACCATTCTATAATTCTGTGAGAAATAATTACTTTGGTTAAGGGAGTGGAGCTTCTCCAAGGCACACAGAATTTTTCAAGGATCAGTTGTTTGCAAAGTGCCAGCAGCTCAGGTGAATAAAGTCTGATCTTAGTCTCCAGAAAGTTGTGGTCATTTTTCAAGAACAAGTATTTATAACAAAAATATGTACACGAATATATGGCCCCTGGCCACATACGAAGGGATGGAGGGCAAAGACCTATCCACACTTTTGTCAGAGGCAACATCTGAAGCACATTATGCAGAAGTGCCTGAGAATGTGTCTCTTGCTCCACACATCTCATGGATCTGTGTTGAAACTAGAATGTGCAAGGAGAGAAGGACTGTTTATTTCTTATTGTTTATTTAATTGGACACAAGAGATGTGCAATGCCTTTCTCTTGCACAAATTTCAGTCATAATGGCAAACTAATCAAGGGAAAGTGTAGTCCATTGCAGGCTTCTTTCCTGAGTTAGGAGATATGTGAAATTATTTAGGTCACCTCTACTTCAAAAGATTATAGAAAAATTGTGACAGGTAATAGACTGTCCAATAGTTTCTGTCTTCTCAGCGATCAAGGTTTTCTTACTTATGTTTTTAACAGTGTGAGACCAAAGGCTTCCAGGTGGAAACATAGTGAGTTAATACAATCTGTAATTCACCAAGAATCTGAGTAAGTTAAATAAATGCAGAAATTGTATAGAAATGTTTGTCAGTATTATGAAGAAGTAAAATAATATTTGAAAGAAAGTAATGAAATGTGTCTCAGTGCTCTTTATATGCATATTTAAATGAATCCTAACTGAAAATTAATTTTCAGAGTGAAGGTGAGTGAAAATGCTGAAATGTGCTGGTTGAATATCCTGAATGAGAATAATCCTCCTTAGGTTCCTTATTTTCTTCTTATTGATTCCACTTCCTGCAAAGACCTAAGCTGATGTGTCAATGGGGTCCCTCAAGCACTTCCTTTCTGTTGCCATTTTTGGCATAATTTGAAGAATTAATGGTTGTTTAAAGCATGCTGAAGAAAGTTACAATTAGACTATAGATCAAGCCACATACCTCTAAAATGCATTAAACAGTTGCTCTTTTTCTTTTGCTAAAAAAAGAGAAATCCTCATTTGGAAAAATTGTGGTAAACTTGAGAATTTTAAATTATAAGCTCTAATTTAGTGAGGGAAATTACTTGTTCTGCTGCAATTAGGTTGTATGTATCAGCTTCCCTTTCCTACCAAAATCCCTCCAGACTGGCTACTAATATTGCAGGGATTCTCACTTTTCTTTTTTTTTTTTTTCCCTTCTTCTTCTTTTCTTTCCCAGTGTCCCTAGAAATGGCTGCTGAGGAAAAACAGTAGTGGTTTGTGTGTCATTGTGCATGAAGAGGGGTGCCACAGTGCAATATTGGTGCCAGTGTGCAGGCAGCTGCTTCCAACTGGGAGACAAGGAAATGCAGGAGCCATAGAAGTGTGATTACGGCTTCCTCCCTTTCTCCTCCTCTCACACCACCAACCCTCTCCATCTTAGTATCAGCTGCTTTTTTCTTGGTTTCCCTCTCTCATGTCTTTATTCTGCTCTTCTCCAGCTGGTCTCAGGGTCCTGTGCCTGCTTTTCCTATTCTGGTTTTGTTTTACTTCATCTTGTTTATCCTGGCCTGACAAGCTACCCAGTTATTGCTGTGCAGTCTTTATGTGCCACAGAGAAAAGTTAAGTAATGATTACACTAAGACTTTTTTGTTTACTATGTCTCCTAAAGATTTTTTAGATATGTGGGAAGACACTGAGGACTCTTTGATTCAATGGTAAAGAAGGAACCATTTGATCTAAGTTGTTCTCACAATACACATGCACAAAGACTAAATTTTTTGCAGTGGTGGATAACCTAAGAGTTCCTCTTTAATTTAATTTCCTGTGGATTGCTTTAGAGTGACATACTGAGGATTCTCATCATAACATAACCTAGCAAAGAAACTATGAGTTGGATGACACCATCAAGGATCCAAAAAAAAAAAAAAAA
>WBMY01003780.1:363814-375050 GCA_013397315.1 Donacobius atricapilla
AAAAAGGTGTATTTAAAGAATGTCAAAAAGTCCACTTGCATGTTAAAAGACCACGATGAGGTCTCTTTTTCCATAGAAAGAAGTGAAATCTCAGGATCCCACATCCTTTACTGTGTCAAGTCACAGCTGGTCTCTGGACTATTTGTGCAGCTCAGAAGAAGTGAATCAAACCAGTTTAGCACATCCTTACCCTCTGTGTCACAGACAACAGTGACACTATTTTAAAACTTGTGCAATTAGATAGAAAATCAACTTTGTGATCAGGCTGGTTTTGTTGCTCCTTGCCAAGACTTTCAAGATGTGTGGAGAATAATTTTAGAGATGCTATATATGTAAGTTGCACTTAAAATCCTTTGCAAGCCTAAAAGGATGTTTGGAGTTACAATTTAAAAACAGTGGGATTTAGTACAGCAGGTTTTGGCACATGGATCATGGCAGTTCCTACAGCTGACAAATTAATGCGGACCCGACAGACTAACATGTACCATGTGTTTATTTTGGCAGCAAATGTGGAAAAATCATTTGGAGAAAAATTGTATTATTCAACTGATTTCTATTCTTGTTTTTTTTTGTTGTGTTTTTTCCTTTGTTTCATTGAAATCACAAAGGTAAGGTTCAGAAAATCTTTCTGATTGGTACCATGTTTATCACGGTATGTGAAACTAACAATACAATTACATGATTTTTTATGTATTAGGCTATCTAATCATTGTACTTATTTCAACTACTGATATGAAACAAGACCCCTCCCACAACCCAACTTGTAGGTAAATAGCGCAGATAGATATCACACCAGAAGATGTACTGCAATGTTCCATGGTTTGACATTCATTTGCAATGTGAAGCTTCTGATCATCTGATCTATGAAAATGCAGACATCTCTATTTTCAAGTTAGCTTATGAAAGAATAATCCAGTTTTTCACTGAAGTATTACCAAACTCGTTAACTTAATGTTATGGAGAGTAAAATATCCTAGTAATAAATTGTTTATTGTAAGTCATAGGTTTACAAATTTCATTATACTCAGCTGCACAAACTATGACCCTGCATGACTTAAAGAAGGAAAAGAACAAAAACCAATACCATGCCTGGATGGAATTTTCATGTTCACCGTGTCTTTTTTGAACCTTGTAAACCCTTGTCACACACTGATTTTTGTACTCAGAAAATGCTGAAAAAACTCTGTTTATTTTCATTGGACATTGGACTATTTTTTCCTTTTTAACTACTTTTCCTTCCTTTTTCTTTATATCCCTTTCTTTTCCTTTGTCACTCTCTCCCTCCCTTCTTCCATTCACCCATTATAAAAAATTGAGATGTAAATGTAATATCCCTAGCAACATCAGTTCTCTCTTTTCTACAGATTAGGGTAGAGCAGTACTTTGTACCTCTCCAAATGCCTCAATTCTTTTGTGACCATGTCTACATACCACAGAAGCTACAAGGCTATTCTTGTGCACAAGTGTTTAAATTAAACTGGATGTGTTTCAGGAAAAAAATAAAAATGTTCCAACCCAGTTGTAAGAATGAGCTAATTTTATGGATGGCATTCTATGAATTTGTACCAGTTCTCTTAGGCAGGAAGTAGATTTCATGTCATTAATACTTTTTGGTCCTAAGATTTCTGACAGACAGTATCTTGTTGGGTTTCCCAACCCTGTTGCGCTTCTTTTTTCTCTTTCCTTTTTTTTTTTTTCCTTTATTTTAAAAGTTCTGATTACAAACAGTGAATAAATAACTAGTCTTTTCTATCTGCATGGAATTTAAAATTAGATTTCATTAGTGGTTGGGAAAGTATGCTGCGGCAACCTGGGGAGAAGTGAGTGGAGGAGAGTGACCATGAGTGACCATCAGCCCTGAATTCTCCTTGTTGTGTCCTTTTTCCTTTAAGCCCTTCAGTTGGCGACATCTATAGAGGCACTGTCATGCCATCATTCATTTGGATTCCTGCATCTGTGTCCTTTTTTTCCCACCCTCAAGGATGGAGAGGGTTTCTAGTGTCCCTCCTTTTCCTGGGAATACCTGGTGGAATGAGGGCCAGCAATAGATGCTTAAGGAAAGATTCTGAAAAATTAGCTGAGTGTAAAGCAGGCTTTTGCCCCACAACTTTCGCCTCACCAACCACTCTTAGATCAAGATGTTCATTACAATCTCTTCTTGCTTTTGTAATATCCTTGTTTTATTTCTTTCCTGACTTGAGTCTCAGGATGGGGGAAAGTAAGTTGTTGTCAGGTACAACGAAACACTCACCTGACTGTGACACCATGTTTAGAATGACAAAATCCATGAAGAGCAAGAAGAGTGAAGTCATGGTGACATCCAATATTTTACTTGCATTGACTTTGAAGCAGAGAGCCATGACAGAAATGCAGATCAGTATCCAGGAGTGCCTCTGGTTACCAGAGGAAGAATAACCTTTCCTGAACATGATGATGGCTGCTTGAGAGCTATCCCTGTACCAGGAGATGTCTAAAGCCATCAGTTTTAGAAGGCTGCTTTCAGTCAAACCTTTCACAGCCTTGTAACAATTTTGCTTAATTTAATTTCCTTTTGTTTAATATAATTTCCCCTCCCTTAATTCAATTTCCTATGTTGTGTTTTAATAGAAGATGAAAAGTAAAAATTAAAACAAAATATCAAGAACAGTGATGAAAGGAAGACATATCCAAACATATATCCATGCCCTTAAGATTTAGGAAAGCTATAACTGACATATTTGATAAGACCATGGACAGAAAGATGCCATTTTTTACATCTCTATTTCTGTGTCTCTGGCTATGGATTTCAGTATCAAGCTCTGTGCTTAATGGGGATATGAAAGAAATGCAATTGTCTTGGCCTGTAAATAACTATAGCTTTATCTCTGACTAATTAATCAGTGTCATGGACACATCCCAAATGGAAAAAAATGATCTTGCCAAATTTATGCCTAACTCATTGTCTTGGCTGCTCTGGTGGGTGTTAGGACAGTGCTGGTTGCAAAAAAAGTGGGAGGTTCTTATGTGTCCCTTTGAGCAACGCTCTGAGAGGGAAAACCGTACCAAAGCCAGCCAAAGAATATTCTAATTTGCTAACGGAGTAAGACAGTAGTTATAAAGAAAAAACTGAAAGAAACCAAACCAAAAAAATCTGTTCATTATTTCCTATAGGTATTAGAAAATGTTTAAACTTCAACAGAAGGATAAACATGGTAAGATATTTTAGATTTTTAAAATATCTGACTTTAGAAAGGATCTTGTATTCCTCAGGTTCCAACAGATTGGTAATAATAAAAAGTGAAAAATTAGTTCTGGTCACTAATTAGTTCTCAGCTGTTAATTTTCCCATCCCCTTTGTCTTGTTTAGCCCATGCATTGGCACATAATTAAAACTCTTAAATGTCAATTAACAGCTGTCTGTAGTGAATGCTTGAAGCATTACAAGTATCAGGGGCTGTTTCTGAGACCTTATTGCCTGTGACCATAAGGCTTATGGAAGTGCTTAGAGGAATTTTTGTCTTTAATTTTTATTTTGTAGCCTGGCCACAGCACAGGCCAATTAATTGAGGCTCATAAAAATTAAGACCTCTTTAAGGTCTTGGTTAGAATTATTTGGGGAAATCTCATTAAAACCACTCTTCTTCTGCTGAAATTAAACCTGCTCCACCAATTTAGATCAGTTTTTTCCCTTAGGAATTAGTTAATCTAACAAATATATTCTTACTCCCTGGCTTAAGTATTTTTTTCAAACAGTTTGGAGAGAGGAAATATAGTGCTGTGAAAAAAAAAAATGACAATAATAAATATCTGTACTCTTACGTTCAGGAAATTGTTTTTGACTCTGAAAAGGAGGATGACAATTCAAAATGCAGTTGGAAGGGTATAGATGATTCAATAGTTAAAAGGACTGTCATTATATCAAAAAACTACTCATGCTGCCATTTGTGACAAAAATAATTGTCAGCAGAAAAGTATGTCTTGGCATTAAAAAGCTCTTTGTAATATATATGATTTTTTTTCTAGGAATTCAGCATAACTGACCTCACAAATAAAGGTTCAAAAGTCTGAGAGGAGTGGAAAATATGGGGAACCATTAAGATAACTTCTGAGCATATGTTTGTGTATGTTCCTCCTGATAATATTTTCATGCTGATACAAATGGAGAGGAGCATCTGCTAAGCACACAAGAAGCAAAAAAAAGTCTGGCGTTGACAAGCTCACCCAAGACAATTAAGGATAAATTATTGCTTTAACAGCATATCCCTAAATGAGGGGCAGGGCAGAATTACATCACCTAAAAAGGAGCATCTGCGAAATTTCTCCAAGCACAGCTCCTGAGGGCATTTCTCCCTTGGTAGGAAGACTGGTACAAAAGTTTTGCTTGTGACTTGGTGGTCCAGCTTCCCTGGTACATGTAAATCTGGGTGAGTTGTGTCCCAAAAAAGTGAAGAAGCTGTTTTTCTGAATAGCTCTTGTGAAAATGTGTGAAGTGAATGGCAGCAGCTGGTTTGCCCAGGCACAGCGTGTCCATAGCTAGCAGATTATGACAGCCTACTCATAACCTTTTATGTGTACAAACATTGCAGAGGACCAGATTCTCAGCCGGTATCAGTCTACACATTTATATATCTCCATTCGTTATCTTAGTCTTGCATTCAGTGTAGATTGCCTTGATATTTTTGTTTTCATTTCCAGAGTTTAGTGCATTGTTTGTAGCCAGATCTGATGCATCCTTCCTCTGTTACTACCTTACCTTTCAGCTGACGTTTCATCTGAAGAATATGCTGGAACAAGCAGGCCTGAGTTGCAAGTGTGTTTGAGCAACCTGGAAACATCAATAACATCTGGTCTGCAATTAAGTAGTGTTTGAGCTTGTCCATGGGCATCAAGTCTTACTTTTCTAACTCAGGCTGGTTGCCACATGACCCACACATGAGTGGCTTAAAAAAGAAATAAGAAAAGAACGGCTAAATGAAATATTTTTTTCTAAAATATTTAGGAACTGTAGTGAAGTGATATGACTGCCAAGAAAGCTTTATTAAATAGCCATTACAATTTAAAAAGAAAGTTCTTTTAATAGTCTTGGCCCCAGTCAAATTTGTGGACTTGGCATACATTATAGAAATTCTGGGTTTCTTTTAGTTCTTTACTTTTGCTCTGTAACCACTGTTTGACTTCAAAGCCAAAGGCCTATCTGCTTGTTCAAGAAGAAGTAGCTTCAACTTCTAGCTGAAGAGTCACCAAAAGATTTGTCTACGATTTGGCAATTTTATGCCCTTTGGAAAATGCCATAAAAATGCAGTTCTTCTCTGCCATGTCTTCAGCATAAAGTAGATGAAATCTGGCATCTTATTTGGTAGTATTGACTGTTGCCACACTAATGTTCCCAGCAGGACTTCACACAATATTGGGGTGATCCCTCACTGTAAATAATTATTTCTTGCTATAAATAATGATACTATTTTAGTAGTCAAAGAGTCAAATTTCTGAGTACTGCATTCATAGCCTATAGAAGGGCTGAAGTTTTCCTGTGCAATCTCTGCTTTACTCAGCTTTTTTCTTTTTTCTTTTATTAAGGATGACCTCAAAGCTCCAATTTATCATCACAAAGCCTAATGATAGGCACCTCAAATAAAGCCTGTTTCCATTGCTATGCTTAAAACACTTAGAGAAAATGTTTTGAAAGCCCTTCACTTGGGAAACTAACAGATCAGCTTGGGTAACCCTACTCTGGAAGATTTTTATAGTGTTTCTGCCTCCAGCTGTCCACCTCATGCTTATGCCAAAATCTATTAAATGTTGCTTTTTTTTTTTTTTTTTTTTTTTTTTTTTTTTTTTTTCCTGAACTTGTTGACGCCAATTCATGTTTTTCCTTATGTGACAGTAGGATGATAAATTCTGGTAGGGTGGCAGAGCAAACAGCTAGGGGCTTTATCATCTTAAATTGCTGCAGTGTATAAAATTCTCCAGACTTGCAAATACTATATTTCTTTCATGAAACCTCCTTCATCTGCTGCAGAAAGAGGGTGCTATCTACCTAGTCAGTTAAATAGCATTTACTTTTCAGAAATTCCTTGACTAATTAATTTTTTAGCTTGAAGCAAACTTTAGGCAGTTTTTTTGTGATTTTTTGTTTTGTTTTGTTTTGTTTTGACTCATAAAAAGGAGAAATCAGCAAAGTACCAGACCTGCCTGAATAGCAACAGTACTTGCTAGTATCACACAAAAGTTCACATCAGGGTCCTGCATGTGTTGAACAGTAGAAGCAGGAAATCCTTCCTAAAACACATCTGATGGATTTCTGGTGACTGAATGAAACCAGCCCTCAGTGTAACCTAATCTTTCCAAACTCTGTGAATTGCTATGAAACTGTATTCCAAAAACTGCATTGCAATTACACATAGGCATGACTCCACAGGAAGCCTTTTTTTTCCCCTTCTTCATCAAGAATTCTGATCCAGAAGCAAAAACTGGTTTAATTTGGCATCGAGTTTTTCCTGCCAGTATTCTCTCTATTCTGTCATGCCATGATCTCAGTTTCTCAGGAAGACAGGGCATAGTGCAATTTGTCAGAACAAAACAACATGGATTTCAGTTTTCCAGGCTAAAATCGTTGCAGTTCAGTAGTTCCTACATGAGAGGTGACTGAAGAAGAGGTAAGAATGGCATTACACAGCATTAGAAAACAGTAAAAATCCTAAAATAAGTTTCTCCCTGACTTGCGTGGGAGCACAAGTAAACAGAAGGGCTAAGAATTGAAAGTTTGTCACCTTAATTCTGTTTTGATGCTCCACAGGTTTTGATTGGATCAGTGCAGAAAAGCTAACTTGCAATGGTTTTGTATACCTAGACTTACCTTACTCTTTGTTCCCACAGCAAAACAAAGATGTGATTGCACCACTAGCTAGAGGATAAACCCTCTGGGCACCAAGGGTATCACACGTCATCTGCAACCAGTGTTCACATCTAGCCTAGGATGTCTTCATTGTTATCATTATCTCTGGGAGTTTAGTTTTGATTGGTGTGCTTCAAAATAAAGATGCCAAGTGTGGCAAAACAAAGGCATTTTGTTGTTCAGACCTGTCCTAAGGAAATTTAATCTAGTCCTGACAGCATCATTGTGTGGGATTCATCTCACCTAATTTTAGCTATTTAATAGTTAGGCAGCAAGCTGAACTAGTTAACAGCTGCTGGAGGGGTATGGCCGTGTCCAGATGGTTTGTCCTGGCCTGTGTCTGCAGTGAATCATTTTCTGTAGGCAGCCATCTCTTCCTGTTGACTGTTGAGGAGTCTAGATGACCAGCTTAGATGATGACTGTTACTTTCTGGTAGCAGAAGTTGTGTAAGAGGAATCCCTCCAAATAATTTTTATCTAGGCAAGGCAACATTCCCATCTCAAGGAACATTGTATGTAGCCAATGCTTGACATGTAATGCCTACAGAAATAGCTGCAGGAGCTGTGAACACAATGAGTGTGATACTCTCTTCAAGCCTGGCCAGAGAACAGGGAGTGTCTTATGTTTTCATTCTCCTTGTTTGGTATAATTAACCTCGAGCTGCCTTTTCCCAATGGGTCATTATAAAGCACACACAAAAGGGAATTGTATCACTGCTCTTCATTTATGCTTACACGGAGCTTTGTAAGCCACAGAGAGCTAAATACACATTTAGACCATAAAGAATTACAGTTCTGGGACTTGTGCATCTTGTCATTCTAGCTGTAAATAAGAAAAGGGCAGTTCTTGCTTCAGGGATTTAAGGCATTTTAACAATAGATGTCTAAAATATTCTGGAGGTGACCAAGCTAAGAAATGGACCAGTGGTATTGAGCAGATTCATACCAGGCCTAAATTTAATGTTAAGGGTTTTATGCCAGACTGGCTCAATTATGGTGATTCACAATGATTTTTTGTAACACATAAAGAAAGAACCAACCTAATATTTGGAGAAGCCTGACCTCCAAACTTGTTAGACATGTAGTTTATTTCTGTTCTGAGGAGATGAGGGAAAAAAATCCCTGCTAACAACCCCCCACCCTTTCATATAATGCTTCTGTTCAGCAACAAGCAATAATTTCTCTATTGCTTCAGTGATCTTTTGTCATGCTTTCTTTTTCCCATCCAGCTAACTCAGACACTAAACCGGGGAAAGTTGAAATCTTTGTTGTCTCTGAGTATTTTTTCATCAAAACTTTCTAAGACATGAAAGGATTTAGTTTGAAAACACCATTTTTTTTAGGCAGCTAAAAAAGATGTCATTTTCCTTTACTTTTTCTTGGAATTGCTTCTTAGGAAAAAAATCACAGAGGGGGTTAATTTTTTTAAATAAAAGCTGCTACTTGTAAGAGACCTTTACATGCTTAAAAACTGAAGGAAATATCGAAACTTTTGATACACTGCACAGACAATGCCTTCACATGAAAATCATTGTACATCACTTAAATGTTCTGTAGTCTTTGTGTTGTGATAATCTACTGCATAAAACTAAGCATTCATGAAAGTAACCATTTAGGAAAAAGGTTGCTATTTCATCTGGCAATATAGTTGTTATAATAACAGCATATCTAAGACATGAGTGACTTTAAGAAAAGTGAAGACAAAAAGATCTTTAAAGCAGCCAGTGTCTGTTTCCACTAAGCTACTAAATCACCTCTTATTTCAGCCGAAGGTATATGTTTAAGTTTCCATCCAAATTCTAATCCAGTGGCTTTAAGCTAAGCTAGTATCTGCTGCTGAACTGGATTAAGGTTCCAGCGATGCTATTTTCTTAATTGTGCCAAGCCACTTGGAAAAGTGTGTGCATACAGATGCAGGGCACACGGAACTCTCTCTCTTCTGCTTCAGGTTAATATATCCTTTTATCTTTCTCCTTGTGCTGGTGACACAAGAGCTGTGGATGGACTAATCTGTTTTAGAGAATGTATTATCATTGTAACACTATAGTGTGTTACATTAGTAGAATAATGGCACACTTTAAAATGATTCATTCGTAAGTACACAGTTAAACACTCTGCCAGACTACACACCCAAAGGGTTGATATTCATTATACCTAACAGGCACTTTTTCTTAGGCCTTTAGTTCAATGCTTGCTCCCTCTATATAGTGAAGCATGAGAGATATTTATAAAGGTTAATTTTAGGTGAAGCAAATTGATTTGTAGAAATGTCTCCATCAAGGATAAGAACAGTCTGTATTGCTGCAGGCCTTAACCAGGATGAATCTAATTTAAAAGGCACTTTCAGCTCACACTTTGCAGAATGTGAACCCTCTCTGAAAGGAAACAGGAGACATGATTACCCAGGATTTGAAGAATTCTGAGGTGCTTAATGATATTTTTACATCAGTTTTCTCCAGGATGTGCTCCAGTCACACTGCCTCAGTCACAGCAATAAAGACAGGCACTGGGAGAATGAAGAACTACCCACGGTAGGAGAAAACCAGTTTCAAGAACATTTAAGGAACCTGAACATGCACAAGTCCATGGGACCTAATGAGATGCATCTGTGGATCCTGAAGTATCTGGCAAATGAAGTGGTTAGGACACTATCTATCATGTTTGAAAACTCACGGCAGTGAGGTTCCACAAAAAGGGAAAACAACCTCCATTTTTAAAAAGGGAAATAAGGAAGACTCAGAAAACTACAGGCTGCTCAGTCTCATCTCAGTGCCTGGCAAAACCATGGAGTAGCTCCGCCTCGAAATATGGCCAGCAGATTGCAGGAGGTGATTCTCCCCCTCTATTCCACTCTTGTGAGACTCCCACCAGTGCTGCATCCGGCTCTGGAGCGCCCAGCTTGAGAAGGATGTGGACCTGTTGGAGTGTTGGTGCTCGATCTGGAGAAGAGAAGACTCCAGGGAGATCTTGTAGCAGCCTGCCAGTGTGTAAAGGGGGCCTACAAGAGAATTGGAGAGAAACTTTCTATAAGGGCATGTAGTGATGGGGCAAGGGGTCTGTTTAATGGCTCCAGACTGAGAGTAGGTTTAAATTAGATTATAAGGAAGGTGTTCTTTCCTGTGAGGGTGGTGAGGCAATGGAATAGGTTTCCCAGAGAAGTTGTGAATGGCACAACCTGGCAGTGTTCAAGGCCAGATTGGATGGGGCTTTGTGAAACCTGCTCTAGTGGAAAGTATCACTGCTCATGGTACGGGACTTGGAACTAGATAATCTTTAAGATTCCTTCCAACCCAAAAGTCTATGTTTCTGTGATTGCATTATTATCTGATTATCTGTATGAGAACAAAATCTTAGAGTGATGTGCAACGACTATCTCTAGAAATAAAAAGAGATGACTGAAGCTGTAGATCTGAGGACATAGATATAAACATTATTTCTGCTCTGTGGAATATTCAGGGGTTCTGTTTTGGTCCTCTACCCTATATATGATATTCAGTACATAGTATTTGTTGAAATTGTTCTCCAGGGACCGAAAAAAATTGATATCAATGTGTACCTTTACCATCCATCTGTAAAAGAGGAAGCTTCTAAATTAGGAAGTTTCTACCAAATTACTTTAGAGTCAAGACCTTTTATTCTTAGATAGGAACATTAGCTTCCCCACCTGGAGGGAAGAAAGGAAAGCTTGCATAGCTTGTAGCATCTTTGAAGTATAAACCTAGACAAGTAAGGACTTGTCTTGTTCTTTCAGGCTATGTATATGCAAACAGAAACAGTGGCAGATGGATGATAACATTGCCATGGATTGATGATTACAATTCCAGTGTATTTGTACATAGTGGTTATAAATAGGATCAAACTTATAAAGTTTTATTAAATGTGGAATCTCCCTATCAAGCAATAGATTTCCCTGATCCCTCTAACTCTATTTTGAAGCAAATAAACTTATGAAAATTCCAGGACAAAATATTTTGATCTGTGTTTCTCTTTGCCTTTATGGTGGCACAGAGAAGATTTGTACAGTCAAGATAATGTATCCCTCGGGGGTTTGATTGAGCCACTATAAAACAAATAAATCCAGTCATTTATGTAACTTGAAACATCCTCCATACTTAAAAAGAAAAGTTGACTGTGGAGCACCAGGATTTCTAAAACATTTCAACACATTGGATCATAGATTTCCCCATGTTACTTATTTTACCATTTCAGTGCAATACCTTATGTCTCTGAACAATTTTGTAATGTGGCCCATATGTTTGCTTTTGGTGAAAACCAAGAAGGTAGCAAATTATCTGCAGCACTGACTCACAATTTGTATTTTTGTTTTTACTTCTGTGTTTAGATTCTTTTATATATATATAT
>WBMY01003780.1:375081-407604 GCA_013397315.1 Donacobius atricapilla
ATTGCTGGTTAATTGCTCTCCACCGAATGTCCATATTTTGTGAAAAGTTTTGAACAACTCCTTGGTGATGGAACATTCTTGAATGTTACTAAATAAGAAACATCACAATATAATAGATTTAGCTTTTAAGCTAGAGATGGTATTTACAAAAATGTAATCTAAATATAGTGTTTTGCAAAACATTAAGAAAAAACAAACTTAACATTAATTCTTCCTGGCAAGCAGAATTGTGTCAGAGGTTAATTTGGCCAAAATAGAAATATGGGTCTCAGCTGTGAACAGGGAAATGGATATAAATGTTTACTGATGAAACTCTTACCAGGCTTGAGATGAACAGGAAAAACTGAATGCAACAAGGAATGGCTAAAAGTGACCCAAAGCATGACTCTCTCCACCTCCATGTGCGTAAGCATGTGCTTTTGTGGTTTTATGTGAAAATAACTATATAGCTTTGGTCTTTGGACTTTTGGTAGCAAATGTTTTAATCTTGATGTGGTCCAACTAAGTATGTAACTACATATAGAGCAGTAACATAGCTGTGACATTTTTTCATAGCAGAAAAGATTGATTAAAGATACAGACAGCCTGCTTAAGTCCTCTGCTGTATTGTAGTATGTTTTATTGACCATTCCAATTTTCACAAGGTTTTTTCATTGCTTATGGCATACTTCTTATTTTTTAAATTCTACTAAAAGTCTTGATAATTACAAAAAATGGTACAGATGTTCTATTAAGGGAAAAACTAACTTAAGGAAGTTAGATACATGAATTCAAACCATATTACATGACTGTGTGGACGCTTGATCTGGTAATTAAGGTGTCCTTCATTCAATTTAACTTAAATCACTTCCAAGTCAAATACAAACAAATCATATTAAAGTCCCAAATTCAGCATGAAGAGATCCACAAGGAGATTAAGGCAGAGCAGCAAGTCCACATAGAAAGCCTATTCAGCATAATTTGCACGATGCCTGGAATTTACAGTTACAACTACAAATATGATCCCAACTGATCTAAATATTTCCCTTTCCTTACTCTGAAAAATCAGGTAAAAGAAAAGTTAGTATGAAAATTTTAATTCAGCTCCTAACTCTTTAATGTTTTTGAAAGTGTTTTTGCTATGCAACTTCCAAACACTGTAGCCCATTGCCTGCCCTAAGTACTGCAGACAGAGAGAAGGTGGAATTAAAACTGAATTTTCAAAATATTTACAGTGTTAATGCAGAATGTAAATGCAGTTTAGCAGAGGTGGTTTGGGATTTTTTTGCAGGTTTTTTTGTTGTTGTTGTTGTCATTGTTTTTGTGGGGTTTTGTTTGTTAGTTATGTGTGTGTTTGAGCAGATAATGAACCCTTCCAGACTGGCTATGTTCAGTGTGTAATTTAGCAGGATGTGTGGATGCTGCAGTGTGGACTTCTCCTGAGGCCCATTACTTCCTGATCTCCACTATCAGATCAGATTTATGATATGCATAAAGAGGAATTCGGGAGCATTTAAGGTTTACTGCTTATTGACCACTAAAACTGCTAAAGTGATTTCTAGCAACAGAGAACATTATACTGGAGATCAGGATTTCACAGGGCCTTTTTATCTCAGGACGTGTTGATCCTTCTTAAGGCCTACCAGCTTTCTGATTGTCTCTGTGGCAGAACAAAGACCTTTCCTTTCTCCTGCAGGACTTTCTAGTTGAAACTCGCATCTGAAGACACTACAAATGCATAAAATAATTTACTAAGAGATGTAAATCCTAAAGTAAAAGAAATCAAAAGATGCAGCTTGTAAAGGAGAACTTTTTTCTGCTCTCGTTTGTTTTTAGTTTCAACTTTCACTAGTTTAGCTACACTAATCTTTCACAGATTTATGTTTTTAGTGTCTTTGTGCCATTTTGGTATCACATCCATGCACACTCTATATCGATTTCAGGGTTAAAAACAAAAATCTTGAAAATTATTTCATGTTTCTGCACTGACAGAGCTCTACTTTCTGAACATTACTTTTACAAAATGAAGTCTGAATACATAGTATATTTTAAATAGTTTTCCATTTAACTACTTCTTCATGGCATATATCAAAACCTTGGGTTGGGGAAGTGATTAAGAGTCAGATGAGCACCAAAATACCTAAATGCTTTGAGTTTTCAAAACTGGGCTGAAAAACAGGCTTTCCAGTCTATTTCTGCTCTAGTTTGGCCTGGAAATACTGCATCATTGACGCTGGAACAATGGTTCATTTCTTCATCTTATCAATGGGTGGGCACAATGGCCAAAAGTAGCCCTGGCCAGGCCCAGATAATTCTGCAGCACTGCAAAGGGAAGTAAAGAGAATGTACTCTAAAAGTAATAAAAATGTGAGGGAAAGACCTTTGAAGATGGAAACATGAATGCATTTTTAGTATCAGTGGACAACATTTCCAAGAGCAGTCAAACAACTTCAAAATGTAATCAAGGTGGTTTTGAAAAAGGTACCCAGTACCAGGAAAGTTACAGTCTTTCTGTTGTTTCTGAGTATTTTGCTATTTGCATTTTGCTCCAGAAAGCATAAAACAACTAGTAAAAAGCTAAACATCAATTAAAGCGAAAAATTATTTTGCCCAGATTAAGGCCTAGTTTTTGGAAACTATTCAGTCTATTGAAAACAAGACACCTACTCTTATTTAAAAATTGGCTAACATTACTGTTAGAGTTACAAAAACATGGTAAAAATAGGTGAATGGCTTGAAAATCAGCTCATTCCCACTTGAATCAAGTTTTCTCTGGTATTGCATGAGCTAATGCCATGATTATATTTTTCCCTAAATGAGTTTTGGATGGTTGGTTTCACCAGCAAGAGATTTTAATTCTGGATGAGTATGTTTTAATGAGAACACTTTACATCAAGTGTTTACCTACCAGGCATACTAGCAAGAGTCAAAATCTGTGTCCTCAAAAGGCTGGCTCATGAAAATAACAGAAATGCTACCAGTTCCTTGGTTATAATATTTAGTCTTCCACTAGTTTATACTCCACCATGTAAAGGGAATTCAAAATTAGCACTGGTTTTGCTGTAACTGTAATGATTCAGAAGGTATTTCACAGGTATTTCAGCTGTCAAGAAAGTTATGATAGAGAGGCAGAACATATATACATATACCCAGAGAAAGAGACTTTTCTATCCATATTTAATCTATGTTAGCCATTACTCTTAGGAAGCTTGCTTCCTGCTATCCCCTGACATCCCAGTAGCTTGGCTGCAAGAAGCTGTTTGGACATTTCTTTATACTTGAGAAGAGTTGTTTGGGAAAGCTGTAGTACAATAACTATGTAAAATACTGTCCTTAGAGGGGCCATTCTGCTGGCCTGAAGGAGTCCTTTTTTTGGCATCCTCAAAGAGAATTATCTATACTAGCAGGAAGATTTCTTGCTGCAATGGTAACCAAAGTTTACCAGTTTTTTTCAGACAGAGTTATATCATGTAGAACTGACTATTTAACATTTGTAGCTGCTTCAATTATACTTAACAAATGTTTCACACCTGTTTATTCACCAAAATCTTACTTTCTTATTCTTTCAGTCATCCCTTTTCTTGAACTCTGCAGTGGACACTACATCCCTGTGCCAGATACCACTGTTGGAGTAAAGAGCATGAGACTTTGCAAATTCCAGTAACACAAGTAAAGATTCATGAAGATAATCATAGCATCTTAGTGCCTGAGGGAAATACCACTTCATATGTAGCACAAACCCACTCTTGTCTTTTCCCTCTTTTATGGTAAGACTGTATGTGTACTATGATACACACTATAATTATGCAAGAATTTAGAGGTTTTTCATCTTTTTACTTCTTCCATTTGGGCATAAATCTATCCCAAAGCAGCAAGCCCTGTATGTAATCAAAAAGGAACTGAGATAGAGGGTTGTTCTGCCATCTTGGAAACAAATAATAGTCTCCCAGCATAGTTTTTAACCAGTTTCCTTTGAAGCATCAGAGATCCTACAATGATGCAAATCTAGTTAATCTACTGACCAAAAACAATGGGATAATTTATGGAATGCTTTGGCTTTGAAATTGAATTCTTATGATCTAAGAGTTATGAGTTTGTAATAACTCTTTGAACTGTTTGAAGGATTTGCATATAATTTTCACCCCATAAGTCATGGAGCATGTCATTACTGAGTTGTCACATAACTACAGAGTTTGCTCAGGGATGAATGGTTTATAAAACTGAAAGAAACTAAATATTTATTTTAATTTTATTATGCATTTTTATTGTCTGGAATTTTCTTCACCAAAGTGTTTAGAGGTTCTATGGCAGAGTTTAAGTTCACTTGAAAAATCTATTTCTTTCTTAACATAAAGCAATTGCTCAATTTCTTTCTGGACAAGGCAAAGGAAAATGCACAAAGGCAAGGGAAAATGTGCATGATAAGGTACAAGTTTTTTTTTCTTTGTATATGCATATGCCTCCATATTCTGCAATTGTCATCTTTTGCAACAAAGTAAAAAGAGGGAATATTTCTTATCAGAACTTCAGAGTTTTTCCACCCTTTGGTGCAGGGAAAATACTTAAAAGAAAATGCAAATATAGTGGTTGATGTAACTTAGATTCCCTCAAAGAGCTGCGTGCCCAACCAGGTTGATACAAATCAATCAGGTTTAATGAGCTTCAGTTAAGGCAGGTAGACAAAAATTTAAATGCTTATCACTGCCTTAATTGTATATTCATTTTGATGATACACACATCACCCCAGGGGCATGGTAACTAAGCCCAAATTTATTCTTGGGCGTGGTAACTAAACCCAAATTTATTCTTGGATTACTTTACTTATCAACTGATGGATAGGTAAAGCATTTTTCATGTGGGTGCAGTTTGCCTGGCATTGTTCTGCAATAGAAACACACCCTTCCCTAAAAAAAGGACAGTTTGATCATTTAACAGTCGGAAGATTAGGAATTTCTGTTAGCACAGCTATGCCAGCCAGGAATAAATCCAACACATGAGTGTCAAAAGTCTGAAGGGGGACGCAGACCTTAGGTATGGTGCAATATGGTCCCTGTGCTGAGAATGATGAGTATCACTAACTCCCTGGGAAGAGGCATGAAATGTATACATATTACTTCAGATTATTCCCTGTTCCATTTCCATATCCAATGCCTCTCCCAAATGACTTGCTCAGTGTAATAATAATAAAAAAAAAATCTAATGCTTTCTTTACTGTTCTCAACCACCTCCCTATCTTGTATTCTTTCATCTGTATTACTCATCTTCTTTCCTTTAAAAAGGCAAGCATGTCAGGGCATCCAGGATATAGCAGAGAAAGTAAGAACCTGGTAAATTTTTTTGATCTCTTTTCCAGGCATTCTGTTGGATGTAAAAAAAAGAAAAAAAAGCAGTTACCCAAGTGAAATGTCAATGGACATGTTTGGAATATCAAGAAAATTAGGTTCACAATGCCATTATTCATTTTCTAGTAGGATTTCAGATATATTTGCTGAATTTGGTTATGAAAATTTGGATTGATGCAATAGGCTACCTGGGAACCTCAGTAACAGTTCAGAGCACACTGTGAGGCTCATAGAGGCAAACAGAAAAGCATTTTGTGTCCTCAGGAGTTTACAACCTGAATGGAAATCCAGATAGCCTACAGATAGAATCAGACAGAGGAGAATACAGGATAACTAGTAATCAGGTTTTTTGCAATGTTGAAACAGATACAGGGAAACCTGACTTGTGAGAGAGACGAAAGTGAAAAAACCAGTGCTTATTTTGTCTGTCAAAGTTGAATGTACTATTCAAAGATACATTTTGGAGACAGGTAAATATCAGGGAAAGTGAAGAGCTATTGAAATTATAAGGATCGTTCAAAAAGCAGAATGCGCACAATTTCATCCTGAATGCAGTTAGCTAGATCTGTATCTCTTGGAAGCACACAAATGTCCTTCTACCATGTGAAGTGAGAGGAAAGAAATGCAATTGCTTTAAGATAGAGCATGAGGCATTAACAGCAAGATAGGGAGGATCCTGGATTTAGGATCTACAACTTGGCATATGAATCTGGCTCTTCAACTTGCTGATATCTGCAAGAGAGTGGGGATGAAAACTTGATTGATGTTTGATGATCCTGTCCATTTGCACTCCAGTCACACTGAACTTAATTAACTCTGTGCTTCAAAGTCTCTGCCAGGTAGGTTCAGAAACAAGGAAGAATGTCCTCTTTTCCACCCTTCAATGCAAAATATTGTTTCTGGGAAAGATGGAGTATTACTTCCCTTTCATAAGTCAGTGGCCAGTTAGAAGTCCTTGAGGTACTTAAGATCATTTTAGCTCTTGTGCTTTAATCATGTCCTCAAGGCTAAACCCAATCATTATATTTCAGGATATGTACTCCTTTTTCTATAAAACCACTAATGGATTGGTATTTGGATTTTTATGGGGAAATTGCCTTCCTCCCTTCTATTTTCATCTAATAAAACCCTTGCTTATGACATAGACCTCAAATACTGCATTTCCCCCTGTTTTCCCTGGTCTGTTCCTTTGGGAGAGGCTAGTTTTTGGCACTTTTGTATGTGAAGCTTCTAATCATGTTTCAAAGATTTCAGTGTGAGTTGGTTTTTTTGTGTGTGGTTTCTGATCTATGGGATCATGTTACTACAGAGCTCTCTGGCTCGGTGTGAAATGTGAAATACTTCACTCCCTTAAATTGCAAAGGATTCAGCCTTTTAGTTTTGGAAAAAAAACCATGTGAGATAACACATAGATGCTTCTTTTTAATATAGGGAAAGGGAGGAAGGGAAAAGGGCATGAAAATGCTTGTCTAAAATACCTGTATATGAATGCTGTAGGCTGACTTCCCAGGGGCAAAGTTTTGGTAATTAGAGAGCTTACTTACATCCTTGTCTTTTCAGGGCAGTAAAACTGCAATTGCAAGGGAAGCAGCTTTTGTAAGGGGGAGGTCTCTAGTGAAGGAGAGGGAATGATTGGGGAAAAGGGTGTGGAGCATTGTATCTTCAAAGAGCATGCCACGGGGCAGGGCATGAAGCCATTCTCCAAGACATTTGCTGTGAGAAGGGGAATAAAGCAGGCATGGGGAAAACCTGGATTTTTACTCCCAGAGCTCAGAAGACCCAAGGCACCTGTGTCTGATCACAAGAGGAGTTTAGACCAGTTACTGCTGCTGGCACTGGCAGCAGAAAAAGATAATTTCTTAAATTCATATATGGAAGCTGCATGAAGTTCCCTTGAAGTGATTTTACTCTATTTAATAATCACAGGAGAGACTGTTAAATGTTCCTGTAGAAAATCCACATCAGACCTCCACTGATTCTCTTAATTGAGGGATTTGAATGTAGCTTGAGAGGTGGTCAAGAATTCATGGGCCCAGTAAATGGAGGGGACTAGGCAGGGTGCAGTTGAAAGGCATAAAAAGGCTCTGCTCCTGGCACTTTTTTTTTATTCTGCCATTCAGTCAAATGTTTTACAGAACTGATAAAAGTCAGATAAAACAGAAACAAAACAAAGAACAATTCAGAGCATATAATTGCAAATTCCACTAGAACTTTAGGTTTTGGAAAAACTGTTTTGCTTTGGAGATGCATAGATTCTATTTAAAAATTTTCCAGTATATCTACTTTTGACACCTTTTCCTTGAGGCCAACCAGATGCAGGCTGCTGGGCTGCCACTGAACACAGATAAGTCATTGTCAGGCTCTGGCATCCAGGTAGGGGCTCCCCAGACCCATCCCAGGGATTCAACAGCTGTTTTTCAACAGAGGCTCTTCTAAATAAATCAATCTGGCTGAATATACTATCACTTTTGGATAAGGTAATACCTCATGTAAGCCTTCTTATCTAGATCTTACTCCAGCACCGGATCAGAAGAGCAGGCTGGTGTCTGAAACAGACAATCAAATTCCCAAAAGCAATTAAGAAAAAACCTGCCAGAAGTTTCTTATCAAGGAGGAAATGAAATTTAGGCCTCTTAGTGGAATCAGTAACTTTTGTTTCAATTTTAAATTATTGTAGTGGTTTTTAACTGCTGAAGGTCTCATAAATAAAAGTCACTTTTCTATCTGAATTCTGCTGAGTTCTTAGCCTCAAATTAACCTCATGATATTGAATAAAACAGATTAGATTAGTGAATAAAAGAGATTACATGCAACTGCTGCCTTCTATCAGCCTTAAATCAGTGCCTTTCACATTCCTTCCTCTTCTTTTCTGGTAAGAGAAATTGAAAATACGTTGACTTTGCCATTCATTACTTTATATTATCTCCAAGATTTCAAATAAGATTGTTGCTATATATAACATTAGATCCTGATATGTGGATGTGAATCCATTATTTGCATGAGAAAGAAGACATATATTTTGCATTTTTTAAGCCCTGTTTTAAAATACCTTTTATGGAAAGGGAAAGGAAGATGAAGAAAACTATGGTGTGGTAACAGTATAAATCTGTCTTAAAACAATGCTTTTACTGTAAGTTCTGATGACAAATACAAGATTTCTGTGTATGAAGAGCATTCAGAACAGGAAACTGCAAGCTGCAGAAAGAATAATAGGTAATCATGGGAATTCTGACAGCCATTAGAAATCACTTACTCATGAGGATATAACAGCTAATTTTATTGCTGATCTTTAACCATAATTAAAAAGCATAAAAGCCAGGGTTCTGGCTAATATAGTTTCTATCCAAAGAGTAAGATTAATCCTTTATAATGGAAGCAGTATTTTTTTTTCAATGACTCCACGTGATCACAATGGCATAATAATATTGAATCATGCCATTACTAAGCATTTCTCAAAACTTCAAAATTTACTCTTGAACTTTTGTTCATTTGTATTTGACAACTCTGATGTTTCCCTCTTTTGTGTTATAGAGGGGAAAAATTCCATCTCTCCTGAGAAATGTTTCTCATCTGGTTTTCATCAGAAACCAGAAATTCTTGTTTGTAATGTCGGATTTTAATTGTAAATGCAAACCCACCATTTTGGAAACTTTATGAGTTTGCAAATAGAGGTTGAGTAAATTTTCAGTGCTTGGAATCTGAACACTTTCTTAAGCAGCAGCTGACGCTTGGTGCTACACATGTATAACCTTTAACATTTAGCTTCATGCTGAGAATATAGCCAAGCAACCTGCTAGCTTTCAGGCTATCATTATTACAGCCTTGATTGTTTCCACATTGTTTGGCTAAGGAAGGGAATCTTTTGAAACTTCTTGAAAGTCACTCAAGAGATTTCTTCCATCTCCTCTTCACCAAGGAGCTGAGTATTGACTCGATAATGCAGTTTGATACTGTACAGTCATGCATTGCATTGTAAAACATTTCATTTACAAGAAATTAAGCCAAATTACATAAAAGCAAATCACATAGCACCTGTAAGCAGAGCCCTGATAGAAGAGAGTCCCTCGGTCCCCAGACTGGCAGTATTGTTGCAAGCATGTGTCTATATACAAGGTTTTGGGAGAAACAAGGTCCCACCGCAGACCTCCTATATAATTTGGGCAAGTCACTGTTTAATCTCTCTCTCAGTTTCCCATCTTTAAGGGATGGACCACAATACTTTGATTGTCTTGCCTGTGAGGCAGTTTGTGAGAGTGTTTGTGGTGCAGACTGTCTCTAGTCTAAAAGCACAGCACTTAGTACAGTGGAGCTATGACCAAAACATGTTTCCCTAGGGACTTTTGCAAAAAGTATGGCATGTATTTGTCTTCATCATGGCAGAGCACATATTTTTTTATCCAGACAGGCAGAGTCTGGAGCTTCAGAGATCCATAGTACTGATATGATAGAGATTTTATCTCACCATCTCTGTAGAGAGCAGACTGACAGCAGTTTACAACTTTCACTCTCTTGGTTGCCCTTTTGCAGGGGTTAGAGGCTCCTCTAAGTCTAAAGGTTCTTTGAGCAGGCAAAGGATCTTGAGGTCCCTGCTGTAACCATCAGAGACTTTCAGATGGAATAATTTTAATGAACTTCACGTGTTGGTAGTGTTGACATTTACTTGAGAAATAATTTCCTTGACTCCTTTTATAGTCATTGCAGTCAAATAGTCACTTCCAAGATGGGATTTGTTTGCCCTAGTTAAAGTAACTATTTTAGGGTGACATAAATCATCCCCTGCAGTTTCCTATTTCTCTTCATTGACTACAAAGAGAGCCCAAACAATTACCTCATGTGCAAACTTCTACTCTGTAGATCTGAATTTCAACTTGTGGTGCTCATACAACATTGATGGAGCCACCAGACCTTCTCAACAAAGGCAGCTGGGGAGTCCATTTTATTTTTTCTCTGTGGGGAAACTGAGCAGTGATATGATCATGGTGCAAGGCCACCAAGGACTCTGATATTGACCCAGAGCTTGTTGCGCTGAGTAATAGTGCAGACCCAGAACTGCCATTTTGTAAATCTTTGCACCACTTGGTTGAGACACTCTATAGTTTAAACTGCTGAATGCTTGGATATAAACACCTTAGATAAAGCTGCCTCAAACTAGAAACACAAGTTGGGCATCATAACTGATGCTTATCATTAGTACAATGAATTATACATTTTAAGGAAAAGAAATCACCAAGGGCACCACAATAGCAGCTACAAATTCCACCTGAACTATTTCCTTAGGCATGTGAAACCTTCTTTTGAGTGAGACCTCTTCTGAGTCATTTTCAAACCAAATAAAAAGCATGCTATGTCTGTAATATCATACCTCTTAAGATAGAAAATTCTCATGGTTTCAACTCATTTTGAATTTCTAGGGGATAAACAGAAGGACTAGTAAAAGTGCTGTCATGTGGCATGTGCTAAATAAAAAATGAGTAGAATAACTGGTAATAACTAATCAGCAAGCTTGTCAGCAGCATGCTATCTAGCTGATGAATAATCAGCTGCTTAAAGCACAGTGTCCATTCCTTGGGACAAGGCAGAGCAGAGCAGCCTATGTTAGAGGTGTTGTCATGTGGTTTCTCTGAAATACTGGAACTGATGTGACTAGCTTCACCCATTGGTAAAGTCTGTCCGGGGGAGGAAATTAAACACACATACTCTTTGCCACATATTACACAGCTGTATAAGAGCACGTTTCTAGTCACTGGCAGAATGAGTCCTTTTGTGAAGATTGCTAATGACAAGTGCCAGCACTGTGCAAGGCTCAGGTGATGTAAGATTCATTTCTAGGCATTTGAACTCTTGTCAGATTTCTGAGGGCCGAATAATGAACCCTACTATGTCTGCAGAAGTGCTATGTTGTGAGTGCTGCTGGCCACAATCCTGTGCTCAGTTATGGCCTAGAGATTTGCACCCTGAGCCCAGAAAGGGCCTCTGAAAATGCAGAGGAGCCTTCAGGGAGCACAGCAGCTTTAACGAGAAGGCTGCAATCAGTTTAGGGACAGTTACTCCCCTCCAAGATCCCTGCCTTGCTCCTGCTGCTTCACTCTACTGTGCATCTTTCTGGCATGCCCTAGTTTATTGCTTTTTCCCATCACCATTGTCATCTTACTTGTCTTCCAGCAATCTCTTCTGAATCACTGTCAGCTTTCTGAGCATGATTTTAAAGCACTCCTGGAGTAAGTTTAATAAGAATAGATAGTCCTCTAAAGTTAATATCACAGACAAACCAATGTAGGTGACTAAAATGGAGGCAGATTGAATTTTTTTTTCCAATTAACTTTCATCCCTTCATATTCTCGGAACTTGTCTATGTCAAACTCCATGATTGTCCATAATAAATTCAAATAAATACACCTAAGGAGTAAATCACAAAAGTTTCTTGGCACTAGGATGGCCAAGAGAGGAGAGTTGCTCTGAAACCATCATCTGAAGGAAAAACTTAAATGTAAGCTCAGATCATTAGATAGAGTAGAAGAAATGGACGCTGTTATATAACCAATTTGAAATTTTAAATTTGAACAGGCAATCAAACATCAAACATAAATCTATAGGAATCTATAGGCTACTTCTCAGACTTTTGGCTAAGATCAAGTGTAGTGTAGTGCAGTGTAGAAACTTGTTTGTAGAAGCACTTATTTACCTCTTCAGCAAGGAAAGGAACAAAAAAGGAAGAGAAAGAAGAGAGAAGAGAGAGAAGAGAAGAGAGAGAAGAGAAGAGAAGAGAAGAGAAGAGAAGAGAAGAGAAGAGAAGAGAGGAGAGGAGAGGAGAAGAGAAGAGAAGAGAAGAGACGAGACGAGAAGAGAAGAGAAGAGAAGAGAAGAGAAGAGAAGAGAAGAGAAGAGAAGAGAAGAGAAGAGAAGAGAAGAGAAGAGAAAGAAGAAGATTTGGTATATGAGGCAGGGTAGTATCAAAACACTCTGGAGGCATGGTGCCTATTATATAAATGAATTTCACATTTTGTCTAACTTGATTGATTAAATGTATTATGTAAATCAGGGAAGGACATTGCCTTCTGTAGCTGTTTAAAAAACTAATTTCTAATATGTAATAAAATAGGAGATTGTATATTAGAACCTTAACATGTTAGGACAGGGAAAGGACAAGGGCACAGAAAATGATTCACAGGAAGTTCCATTTGAATATAAGTCAAGAACTTCTTTACTGTGAGGGTGACTGCACACTAGAACAGGTTGCCCAGAGAGCTTGTGGGATGTCCCTCACTGGAGACACTCAAGAACTGCCTGCCTGGATACAATCCTGTGTTCTCTAGGGTGATCCTACTTGAGAAGGGAGGTTGGACCAGATGATCTGCAGCAGTTCCTTCCAATCTGACCCACTCAATCTTACCCACTGTGATTCTGGGAGGGTATTAAACTTTATACATGTTTTGATTTTGCTTCAAGGACTGACTGTGCCAGTATAATAATTTTAATGGGTGTTAAGATTATCCTAATCATGAATCATAAGTAATATTGCCTTGCTGTAGACACAGTAAAAGCTGATAGCCTATAGCTGATGTCTGTCTGGAATGTGGTTGAGACTGTCAAGCCAAAACTACTTTATGACCCATTTTGTCATTTACTCTTGCTCCCAGCTGGGAGTAAGAAGAGCTTTCGATGCAGTTACTACATCCATGTATATGCACAAATTTATTCAACTAAACTCTTAAGTAATGATATAAACTCTTAAGTAATAATATAAATACAATACCTTTTGGAAAGTTGAATTGTGAAGAGTTAAGGTTCAGGATTGACATCAGGAAGAATTTCTTCACTGAAAGGGCAGTTGAGCATTGGGATGGGCTGCCCAGGGAAGCGATGGTGTCACCAACCCTGGAAGTGTTCAAGAAACTACTTGGATGTTCAAGAATCTGACAAGGATGGTGGCCCTTAATGCCGTGGTTTAGTTGGTATGGTGGTGTTCAGACAAAGGTTGGACTCAATGATTTTAGAGGTCTTTTCAAACCCTAATGATTCTATGAATTAACAACATGTTTTGTGTGGATTTAATTAAGATCCAAGATATATGATGACACTAATTATTCAGAGCAGCTTTGGCTCACTCAGTGCTTATATTTGCTTATTGATTCTGACTACTCATGCTTTCATTCTATTCTAATTAGTTAATGCATTTATAGTCCTTAAAAAATCTGATTAACAACGTACTTGTCAGACTTTCACGTGGATTCCTTTTATGCTCAACTTTATTTGAAAATGTTCCCAGATTTCGAATACAATGTTAGTATTTATGATGGGTTGGCCTTGGCTGGCTGCCAGGGGCCCACCAAGCCTCTGTATCAGTCCTCTCCTCAGCTGGACAGGGGAAAGAAAATATGACTAAACACTTGTGGGTCAACAGAAGGATAGGGAGATCATTCAGTAATTACCATCATGGGCAAAACAAAATTGACTTGGGAAAATTAATCTTACTTATAGATAAAGCGGAGTAATGACAAATAGGAACAAACCTAAAAATACTGTCTCCTCATCCCTCCCTTCTTCCTGGGCTCATCTGTACTCCCAACTTTTCAACTGCCTCCTCCAAGTGGTATAGAAGGATAGGGAGTAAGTCTTGCAGTCAATTCAAAGCTCTTTATATTGGCTGCACCTTCCTCACACTTCCTCTACCTCAGTGTGGGGAAAACCTGCTCCAGCGTGAGGTCTCCACAGGCTGCAGCTTCCTTCAGGACACATCCATCTGCTCCAGCGGGTGATCCTCCATGGGCCACAAGGTGGATCTCTGCTCCACTGCTGATCTCCATGTGCTGCAAGGGCACAATTTCCTCACCATGGTCTTCACCACAGGCTACAGGGAAATCTCTGCTCTGCTCTGGTATCTGGAGCATATCCTGCCCTTCCTTCTTTGCTGATGTTGGTGTTTGCAGAGCTGTTATTCACATGTTCTCACTCTTCTGTCCTATGTGGTGCTGCATGTCTTTTTTTAGCATTTCTTAAATGTGCTGTCACTGTGGTGTTACCAACACTGCTGATGGGCTTGGATTTGGTCTGTCTTTGAGCTATCTAGACCTGGCTCTGTTTGGAATTGGAGAAAGTTCTTATGTTTCTTCTCAGAAGCCATCCCTGCAGCCCTCTGACTACCAAAACCTTGTCATGGAAACCCAAACCAGTTTTCCTTTGTCTTCTTCTGATGTCCTAATTTTCTGTTCCCAAACTATTCTTCTATGATAGTTCTTCATTCAGACTCTGGGTTGGTGGATTCCTTTGTCCCCACTCCCACCCCTGCCCTCCACTATATCTTCTAGTTCTTGTTTTATCTGGTCCTGCTGTTGCTGTGTGTGCTCATCAACTCATTTCCCTCATCCTCATAACGTCATTACAAGCAATTCTAATTTTTCAAGTCAGCCAGCTATCTCCTAGATTTAAGCTGGATGCCAGCAGAAAATCACTGCAATGTCAAGAGAGTTTGGCATTCTGTTTTCACCCTGCCTCTAGGGAGCTAACAACCCTTCATGAACAACAGCATGCCTAGTTTTTCATTTTTCTGGGTTGATGCCTTCTTTTTTCTTTAGTGTGGTCAGCAGGAGAATTCATGAGAGACTTGAACAAGGTTAGGCAGATTTTTGTAAAGACAGGAATTATGTCTTCCCAATCGAAGGGACCATGCCGCTGACTAGGATTTACAAGTTACAGGTTCAAACCATGGAGGAGTTAAAGGGTTACAAAATGAAGATGTCAAGAACTGGAACAAATTGTCCCTTTCCCAGTAATTTGGGTTTTGGAAAATGTTGTTTGGAAAACAAATTTATAGCAGCCTGAGGCAAGTCCAATGCTTACCACTGGTTCAACAAGGAGTCTTGAATGAGAAATGAGAGGCGAATGTAGGGAACCAAGGCAATGCTCTATCTGAGAACCGGAAAAAAAGTGGTAGCAGATTGCCATGAGGATGCCTGCTGTGGAAGGATGGGTTCTGAGCTCAGATGAAGAAATGGCTGAAGTCCAACAGAACTGTGAGCAACAAAAGTGTTGGTCCCACTGTGAGATGATTGTGTCAGGGGATTGATGTCAGGATCAGGATGCTGAGGGTCTGAAGAGACCGTATAACCCGCTGACAATGTGACAAGGCCACATTTTGCACAAACGTCTATGCTGCCTGTTGGTGGACACGGAGTGACCAAACTTTCCTCTCAAATGCATGCCGCTTCTTTCTGTGGAAGAATCTGCGCATTCCCCTCTCACCTGCAGACCTTGAACAAAGTGGGAGCTGCACAAAACTGATAGGACAGATAAAACCTTTAGCAGGACGCAATTCCAGTAACCCCTTCAATTTCAACTGGATGTATCATGTTATCTACTCAGACACAGAAAGTTGATATATTTTTAGAAGTTTTATATGAGTCATTGATATATCTCTTATTAAACTTAGGGTTTCATTCATGTTTAAATGCTACAAGCAAATGAAGGAAAAGATGTGTTGTTTCCCAAGATCATATTCATCCTGGTCCTGGGACCGTTTTTACATCCAAGTGTATAGCTGCGCCTTTTGGTTTTTCAGTGAACATAGGGGTCAAGTGTAAACTGCATCTTTCTTAAATCACTGTCCATTGAATTTTAATTGCAGACTAACTGTTTCTTGGAAGCCTATTCTACTGAATCATGTCCAGTCAGGCAGATTTTAGTGTAGGTGACCTCAGATGAAATGAGAGCAGTTTCCACAAGCACAATTGTTAAGCAAGCAGAGACAACAAGCAAATTAACAAAGCATACAGGAAAAAGTCACAATCTAGTCCGGGAAGGAAACCTGCTGGTGTTTGTTTTGGGTGTGGGAATTCCCTGGAGACTCTGCAACAGAAATGTGTTGCACAGCCAAGGAAAATCATGAGTCAAGCTCCAACAAGTTCTGATCAGGAGAGCCTTGCTCAGCCCAGCCATGGGACAGCAGCAGTCCAGCACGGTGCACCAGCTGCAGCCAGGTGTGAAGTGAACTGCCTTTGCCTATTCCCCCACCACCTAGGGAATTGTCCCACCATTAGCAAGCACAGGAGTTCAGGCTGCCATGCAGCAACTCCTCTGAGTGCCTCTGGGGCTCATCAGCACTGCTTCCCACCTGCTGAGGTGGTGGTATTTTCCTCAGTCACTATTTAGCTTTTCTGACTTTCAGTGAGGAGCACAGATGGGATATTCAGCATCTGTAGAATATAATAAAAGATAAGGGATACCATGGGATGGGCCTGGTCTGAGAAAGTGAACAGATGTGCTAAAATTGAGCTGTAACCCCAGAAGACTTTTCATGTCGATCTGTTTATTTTTTTGGACAGTATCAGTCTGACTGAATTGAGCTGTCTGGACTTTATGATCCTGGGAACCAATTTCATTCACAGACCTAATGCCAAAAATTAAAAATTATCTAAAACTAGAGGTGATTTCTAGAAATCAAAAAGACCAGATGTCCAGCGGTCTTCCTTCTGTTCTGAGAGTGGAAAAATAGAGCCAGAGGCTTTTGAAAAATTGGGCCCGCTTCAGAACTCATTCACCGGAAACTTGTTAACTAGCGCCCTATAATATCACAGTAAGTCAGAAAGATGGAAAGGCAGGCTTATTGTTGTAATAACTTGCTACAGGAGCCATGAGATCCTCATTTTGCAGATATCAAAGGACTTAAAAAAATTCCTCTGACTTGTGGGCTGATAGTCTCAGAAATTAAATGAAATATATAGTCCTTATTCATTTAACAGAGACAATGGGGAAAAAAAAAACCACCAAGAATGCTGAACATTGCACATTTCTTGTGGAAGTTGATTCAGTAGGAAAGTGACCAAAAGGCAAAACTGAGCACTGGAGACATCCAAGTGATGAAGACTGCAACTCAACCATATTGCACACCATAATCTGTTTAACTGCAACCAATATCCTAAAAGATGGATTTGTAACCAGAAGACCTACTTAGCTCTTTGCTTTTCTAGTAATCCAAATTTCTGCTTATGTAAGTATTTTGATCTTTTCACTGACGGTATTTTACTCAATTTTGATCAGGCTTCAGAATTTTTTTTTTTTCCGATTTTCTTTTGATAGTGTGAGAGTAGTAATTTGATTTTTTCATAAATATCTGAGATCCTTTTTTATATACCATTAGCCAGAAGTGTTTGCCGAGGTAACAGGTTTGAATAAAATCTTATGTAAGTCTTCTGTATGTCAGCTGAGACACTTCTGCACGGCACTGCATGACATATTTGAAACCAGAATATATTTGATCATAATAATTGACACAGGATGCTGTCAGTTTAGCAAAAAAGTAAAAATCTCAGATATGGAAACTTATTTACTTCTTCAGGACTGAAAGAATCACTTTTTCTTATAGAACTGAATTTATGACTGGGTCTTGATGGGATTTTATTATAATTCCCTCTTTTATGTGCTGTACAGTGTTGTCTTTTTTCATGGAGGTTAGTGGGATGATGCAGGATAAACAGGTTCTGACTGAGTTGTTTAGCTTGCATAGCACCTTCAGCTCACTTTGAAGGAACAGCACTATATTTATTGCATATATTGCATAGACAGCTTCCATCTCACATATCCCTTTTCTGCAGTGTAAATCTACTGTCTTTTCCTAGAAACTATAAATTACAAGTCTAAACTGCAAACATGCATTTCAAGTATAACTGATACAGACACCAATGTATGAATATAGGAAAGTAAATATTATAACCAGGGTAACCTGACCATTTTGAATAGATGTCAACTTTTCAAATGAAGGAAAGGAATGATGTTGAATTGGGTCTGATCCAACTCTTTTGATTATCTCTTCTATATATATTGTTTCAAACCAAAGAACAAGATCAGAGCACTCCTGAAGAACTTGGCAGCCCAAGACTCCAACAAAACCTCGTACAGAAACCTTCATCATATGGTTTCCTACATCTGGCTCTTCAAAGTTGAACTGTTGGTCCTCCAAAAACTGAAGTGACTATATTTGATTGAAGTCTAATTTGCTACATGTGTAAGCATATTTTCTGAGTCCCCGTGCATGAGCAAATAAATGATTATGAGATATTTCGATTCTACAGAATACTGTAGAATAGGAGTGATTTTTCCCTTCCCAGAACTTTCAGCATAGCTTTTAGTGATTCAGTAGTTCAATAGCTAGGAATGCTCATTACTCACCTGTACTGATTTTGGCTGAGACCAAGTTTTCTTTATAGGAGCTGGTACAGGGCCGTGTTTCTTGATTTGTGCTGGAAACGGTGTTGATAACAGAGGTCTGTATTAGCTGTCTCTGACCAGTGCTTGCACAGAGCTGCCTGTTCTGCCTCTTCCCCCACCCCACCACCCAGGAGGCTGGGGGTGCACAAGGTGTTGGGGTGGAGCTGGGAAAACTGGGAAAACTGAGCCCATCCCACAATATGTGATGTCATGCTCAGCATATCAAGTTGGGGAAAGATGGAGGTGATGTTTGGAGCTTGCCTTCCCAGGTATCCCTGCCCCATGAGAATGCCCTGCTTTCCTGGAAACGGAGGGGCTGTGTGGGGCTGAGCCACCCACAAGGATTAACCAACATCACCCAGCATCTCTGCTGTGGAAGATGTTACTCTATATATCGAAGTATGATTTTCATCAATTTACGGCGATGGAATTATTCATTACTTTAATTAATTCTGTGTTAATTCACTGTTTGGGACATGACTATACTCTTCTGTTTGTTCAGCTCAACTGAATGAAACTGGTTGATGGTATTGCTTCAGAACAAGAGGAGTCTTCTGGTACTTGCTGTGGGAAGAGTTGAACAATTACTGGTGTACAAAATGAGCAATTTGTAACAAAAACAATAAGACAGACACATGTTCCTCAAAATATCTCCTTGTCCAGAAAGTATAGTAATTGGATGTTTTTTTCCTTTTGAATATTAAATAATTATTTGTGTTTATATACTGCCATGTACAGATACTCTGTATGCTGTATTTTCAGATGTAAAAGGAAATGTTGTTGCAAATTCTGTCTTTAAAGCTGAGTTTCCTGGATAACTTTTATTGATCTTGGGCTCAGACAGACACAATAAGTTTTTGATCCCTATAAGCTCTTGATCCAGTGATCACTGACAATGGTTCTCCCACATCCTCTGCTGCTAGACTGCATATTATAGACCTGAGATATTTATTGGGGTAAGCCTTAGAGCTTACGATCCCAATACTCAAAGACCCACACATCTAGAGTTTCTGAACTCACACTATCAATATGTAATTAAAAACCCAACAAAAAGCAACAAAAAGTATAAAATCTGAATTTAAAACTATTCAGAATTTTTTCTATGCCATTTAGTGGTTTTTCATGTATGATTTTTAGAGCAGTAGGTTGAGATATTTGAAAAGAGTCTTTATTCATGGGAAAAGATGTTCAATGTTATTTGAGGAACAAGTTTTCTTTGTGATATGTCCAGAAAAACAGTCTTGAAGTTTGAAATTCTTAATGGATTGCTTTAGGTAAGTCTTACATTTGCCAAAAGGAATAGAAAAATTAAGAAAATCCATTCCCAGAACCTTCCATCTTTTCTTTAAGTTGAAAAAGAGCTCCCATTCCTAGTTCTTTAAAATCTTTTTGGATTAACTGTGGTGTAAATAAGTTTAACCCAGGTTTTTCCAGCTATAAGAGTCATACAGAGCTGCCTACAAGCTACCCTGAACAATTCAGTCATCTGAGAGAAGCCTGAGAACCTACAAAATCCTGAGATGAACCTCTCAGGTGGCAAAGTCGAAAGGTGGCACCTCTAGGTGGCAAAGTCGAAATATATCTTCATGCCTAGAAAATCTACCAGCAAAGGGTCAGTATCAAGTAATATTATTATAATATTATTATAATATTGTGCCTTTTTCTCCTCTGACCTGCATGACCAGCTTGTAAAAATCAAATATAGAAATGAAAAAAATATGGGTACAGAATCAACCTGTAGATCAGGATTAGCTCTATCCACTGAGTCACAAGCAATGAAGCGTGTGCACCACACTGCCCAAAGCCAGCAGGTTTCCAAGTGCTTAGCACGTGTTCTGAATGTGTTCAGAATGCCCTGCCAGATATAACCTTTCTTATAAACTGAAACAGTGCTGGGGTGTAACAATGGCTCTGACATCTCATGAGACCAGTTCTTCTTGCACTGTGTTGAATGTTACACTTGCAGTGTACTGCACGTCCTGTCAGCACATTCCAGTAATTTGGTGGCACAGCCAAAATCAGTAGAGAAAAGAAATTGTACAGGCAACAATATGAACTTGTTAGTTAACTTATGGCTCAGGATGTTTCTAGACAGGAATGCTGGCATCAGTTCCCTAAAAACTAGTGTAGCTCTGCCAACACTCTGGAAGTGGTGCATGAAATTTTAGTATGAGGGCTGTTCAAAGTAACCTTTTTATTCAGGATTAGGAACAGCGAATGCGAAACCATGGAACACCCCTGCAGTGTGCCCTACTTCACTCTCAGAAATACACTCCAGTTAAATATAAGTCTGAGTGAAAAAACCATGGCCTACATGATGTCATCTCTTTCTGAGATGATCTTGACTCCTAAGGCAAGGGTGAATGTCTTTTCTGAGTGACACAATCTACCTATCTCTGTGCTCCTATTGCCGAGCAGACAGGGCTACTCTGAGTTTCAGTGCAGAATGAAAGCAAGTGGAGTATTATGGTTTCGAGACACAGCTCCTCAAATGGCAGCTCCCAGAAAGAAAACGTCAGCCAATTTAAAGCAAGACCTTATATCCAGAGTACAGTTTATTCCAGCAAATTTCATGTCATGATTTGGTGCTCTCTCCTTGCATTTTCGCCCTTTGATCAGTAAAACTGCAGTTGGGTATGCAATGACTTTGGATGCTGGCCAAATATTGCCTTGAAATCCCAGGATTTTTTTTTTCTTTCCCAATTCAAAACACATTTTAAAGTTGTTCTGGCTCTTTCTGTGAAGGAGGTTAACAGAGATTTTCTGTGCTAAGGCTGTTTTAGTTTTACAGGCACAATGAAGATTTCTTCACTTCTTGTGGAAAAAGGAAGCATTCCAAAATGTTTACCAAAGAATAGCTGTTTACAAAACTAGCATCTTGCTTTTTGTCTTGGGTAACTTAGCATCCATAAATGGCAAGAAGATTGTTCTGGTACTCCAAGTCCCCCTGCATTATTCATTCGGGAAGCTCAAGCTGAATAATTTTCTCTGGGACAAAGCTGTTGCTAAGCTTAAAGTTTGGGAGATATAGCAATTCAATTTTGCTTATCCTTCTTCCCAGGAAACTCTTCCACTCACACGATGTGAGGATATCGTGACTTGGCAAAATCACCCTTTGTGCTACTTCCTGAATACTGGACAACAGGACAACTGTGTGAACTAAAAAAAAGATTTATTAACCCTAACACTTCAGCAATCAGTTAAAATCAAAGGGCAGAGAGAGTGAATGAAAGGGTGGATAAAACTAGTTCTTCATGACAAGTATGACATGACGTAGCTTTTCCCAAAATGATAAAGAATAGAAAGCCATACATATATGTACATTTTATAATATATATCCCAATTTCCATGATAAATGTAACTTCACCTCTGCCAATTAAAGTTCTATCTTTTATTTCTCTTAATATAAGGTGGGACAAAACATTCAAGATGTCCATTTCTTTTTTTCAATCACTTGTGTACAACAGATGGAGTACACAATTTCCTCTGCTGCAATTTCACTTTAAATAAATAGGGATTTCATTTTTGGATAGCCAAAGAAAACTTCACTCCGGTGGAAGGGACTGAGGTTCAGAGCTGAATGACAGCTTTTGCTGATGGTTAGCTTTTGGTCACAGTGTTAGCAGTGTGATCATGAGAGCACAGTCTCCTGGCAAGGAGGCTTTGGCAAAGAATGAAGGGTGAACTCATCTGGGGAGGCATACAAGAACGGTGAAAGGAAAATAAAATCTGGAAACTGATTTGCAAGTAAGACGTTACAGAGATTTTAAAGCATTTCCTCAAGAAGTAGAACTTACTGTAAGAAGTAGAACAAGACTGTGCATCAGTCCTTCAAGAACTGATTTGATATGTATAAAAGCAGTAGAAGAAACAGTCTGGAATTATGTCCAGCACACTGTATTGAAAGAAAGTACAGAAAACAGTGAGTTAATTTGGCTGCAGTGTTATGGAACATTTGCCGAAGTACTACTCTGGTGCATTTTTCTTAGCTCTGACTCCCCAAGGGTGTTCTATCTCCCTTCCAACTTACACTGCAACTCTGAGAAATTACTTGTTTCAAAAATTCTATTCAAAGTTTAGAGGCTCTTGGAAATGTACTTATTCTGGCATTCCCTGCAGAGAAATCATAGGCTGAGTGAACACAAAGACTGCTGTTGATACCTAGAAATGCTGCCTTTCTGCCTGTGTGGAGATAGACTGGTGGATTGTTAGGAAGAAAGCTAGCACCACTTTCCTCTTTGCTAGGCTGCTTCTGCAGATAATCATATAAATCATATCATTATATCATATCATATCAGGTCATATATCATATCATATCATATCATATCATATCATATCATATCATATATCATATCATATCATATCATCTGCTTTCACTGTTGTCTGGAATAAGACTAAAGTGTAGTAATGTCTTTGAGATCAGGAGAAATCACACACCTGATACTACTCAGATGTACCTTTCATTAGACTTACATACAGTTCATTATACTTGAAAACCACAAATATCCAAACAACCCCCACCAACCCTTCATTGTCTGACTTTTATAACGACATATATTCTTTGCATTTTTATGTGCTTTTTAGAACTCCCAGTTAATTTTGCATGGATCTTGTTGGTAATAGTTTATGAGGTTCTGGTGGGAGATGAAATCCAACTTTTTCAGTCAGATATTTTCCAGTAGCTACTTGTTTCTTCGCACAAATTAACCAAGATTTGCACAAGAGTATGCACCAACATACAACATATATGTTAAAACAGTAATTTAATAGTTAAATTTATTTTTGGGCTCAGCTCTGGTCACTTAAAGCTGTAATCTTTTGTGATAGAAATATGACTCAATAGTTGAAGTTACCTATCTTAGAATGGATATGAAAATATTTCTTATTTAAGCTTTATTGAACATAGAAGATGTGAAAATTCTCTGTCAATGATTAGCATAATAATTATTACATTTTGAATGTAAACAATAATATAATAGTTAGAAATTAATAAACCAAACCTAAGCAGCAGGTAACTGAATCCTGTGTTACTTTATCTCTGTTTAAAAACAAGGAAGTTTATTTACAGAACAATGTAATTATAGGTACACTGTGATTTTTATATTCAATTGTCATACAAGTTGGCTGCGGTATGTTCCCATTTATCTTAAATATCCACATGTTCTTAACATGCAATATAGGCTGAGTTCCTGCAGGCATACTTGCATAAAATAGATGTGTTGCAGGAATACAGTGTGCATTTAGGTGTCTTTATTTTGGAAAGTGTATTTTCTATTTAGTCCTGCATATTGTGCTTTGCAGCCCAGTAGCTGCAGTGCATGGGCAATTATTTAAAATGCCGATTTTTAAAGAATCCGTCCACATGCCTTTACTTCATTGGTTATAAGTGATTGTAAGTTATTAATAGTACTGCACAGCTAGCAGAATGCATATATATCAGTTCAGAAGAACTTTAAAATGTGTATTTGTTTTCAAGGCTCACACTGACCTAAGAAGACTGGTCATGAAGTGAACTTAAGGATCAAAGTGATAGCACTGAAAACCCAGCATTGGGATGAAAATTGGATCACTCACATCCAGTCCAGCTGGGATGATTATTCTAGCATAGCTTAAGAACAGACTTTAGAGTCATCACCAAAGGGCACAAAGTCATAATTTTTGTGTTTGGCCTCTCCTGACCCCATGCAAATGGTGATGTCACTAAGGAATGAGGGAAAAGAATTGTTTGTGTAGGTCTGCTTCTAAACAGAATTATTTTCAAACTTTTCCATGCAGCATCAGCTGTTTCTAAATGATAATATTTTTATTTACCACTAATCCACTCAAGACAAGACATAACGTTCTTGTTCTGTTACTTTACTGGAATTCTTATTTGTTCTTGTTTTCCGTCATTTATTTTGATGTCCTCACATCACTTGTTTATTCCAATTTCAATCTGAATGGCAGTGCAGTAACTGCATTATAGTCATGAAAGTGGCTTGTGCCAAATTAGAAAAAGTAAATCGTTGTTATTTTTTCAAAGTTGAACTTGTTAAGGAAACTTACAAGGGTAATGCCATGATAAAATCAGCTGCTGAGCCATCATTCTCCTAAGCCCAATACTAAGGAACTTTATAGGGCACTCAAGGTCTAAAAAATGTTTAAAAACCTCACTAAGAAGGAGCCAAGAGAAATATTAACAGAGAGCTACAAAAGGCCCTGAAGAGTGAGTGTATTTTCTTGTGTCCGTTATAGGAAATTTCTTTGGTAGGTTTTTAAAGCTTATGATAGAAAATGAGTAGAGATATTTCAACATCCAGGACTTCAGCAGTGGCAGTTGTCCCCGTATATCAGTTTATTCTGGTTTCTCAGTAACCCCTTAGTTGTCTTTTAGATGGTTTGAATTTTTCTAATTGAAAAAAAGTGAGGTGCTTTATCACATGGTTTATTTGGAGAGTAGAGATTGCATTTAAGCATTAAATTAATAAGGTGTGTTGGAGAGAATGGACATCATGAGAAGGGATTTTAGACTCTTACAGTGAAATATGGAGCACACTGTGAATCTTGGACATACCTGTGTTTTCATTGCTCTTAATTTCCAGGTGGGATGAAGATTTCCTCAAATAGATTGAATTCCAGAAAAAAAACCCCAACAAAACAGCAAAAAACCCACCAGATGCAGAAGCACATCTGTAGAACAGGGTCTAGAATTCTGACAAAAATTATGGTGAACAAAGAATTATGATGTCAGAATGGATTTCTTTTTAAATATTTTTGTTGCAAAAATGAATAATTTCTCATTTGAATAATGACTTAGCATACAAATGAGTATATATTATTAGTTATTGCATATAAATAATTACCCATAGCTGTGTTATTCTGCTATTTACAGAAGGCATTTGCATATCTGAAATGTATGCGTAAAATGTGTAATCACTTTTGACAAACATGACATTTTAAGCTGCTTTTGTAAAAGTGAGATCCTAGATTATTATATGGATATCTTCCTCCCAGACGTGAGTTCTGATGAGTTCTGATATAAGTGATTTATATCAATGTGAAGCAGGAATATCAAGACTATGACATAATATGATTTGAAACAGAAGATGTTTATGTTTGATAACATGTAAAGGAGAGCAGAGACACGGCCAAAAAAGATGGTGAGTGAAATGATTAATTAGATGTGCAAGTAAAAACCGCCTTCATTTAAAGCAGAAAAAGAGATACTGTGTTAGCCAAGGCACAACATGAACCAAAATGCTTCCAAGAGGTCATATAGGAATTCTCACTATGGTTATCCATACATCAAGCTTTGGTCATGGATGCAATTGAAGATAGTGCATGATGACATGCCAAAATAAAAGACTAAATGGTGATATTTTACACAGAAACTTAGAAAAGGAACATTGTGAAGAATATTATGTGCTCTCTTTTAATAATGACAGCTAGACAATGGAGTTGACAGCTAGACATTCCTCAGAAAATGTCAGAGGCTAAAATTTGAGTTTGGATGGGATCAGAGAAGTTCAAGTAAAAAATATAGTTTGTGAGACATTCAATTGTGATACTACCTGAATTTAGTTTGGTGGAAGAGATTACCAGAGAGCAGAAGAAGAGGTGATGAGGGACAGGAGACAACACAGACAAGAAATAAAGAGGGAAAAGAGGAGTAACACCAAGGAACGTAATGAAAAACTGAGAGTAGAAGGGCAGCTAAACAGGAAAGAAGCATGAAATCCAAGAAAGAAGAGGAGCCTGGCAAGAAGCCAATATTGGTGGGTCAGGAAGAGAGAAAGAAGAGCTATGCAAGATTCTGAGCTTTGATTTTTAAGAGATTTTTGGTAGAAAAATTTTGAGAAACTACCAGACTGGGGAGTATCTAGGATGGAAGAAATTTTTCAGACACTGACATTGAGATGGAAGCTGAAAAGGTAAAAGATGGAGGTTAAAGCTGGTGACCTAAGTTGTGTTATATGTGACATTTTTAAGATGCAACAGAGTAATGGACTACTGCTACGTGATAAAGAAAAGTGGAGGGAGACACAAGCGTTAAAGGGAAGAATATAGAACTGTTGGGAAATATCTACTATTGTACCTTGTCTGCTGTTTTATGCAGGATATATATCACAAATAAATCATAAAAAGTACATGTTTTTTTTAAAAAAATTGAGGGAGTAATTCTATATAAGAAAAAGATAATAGTTTTACTATACACCTGCTTACCAGTAGCATGTAGCTGGTTTCCATTATTTTTCATGTTCTCTTTTAGCAGTTTCCCCCTCTTCTTAAACTGTTACCACATGTTATACACCTTATTTTCCTAAAAAACCTTATTCCTGGAAGCCCAGTGGTTTATGCGCAATGTTAAATGCTGATGCCATCTTCAACCTCACATGTAAACATATAGCTAGACTCTGCTCTCAGCAGGAGCTGGAAACCTGATTTTGGCTTTTTAGAATTTCTGGATATCAAGTCAGTTTTTCCAGTGGCTAAATGCTGATTTGTTTTTCTAACTGTGAACATTCTAGGAGAAATTTTAAATAGGCTGAAGAATAACTTACAAAAAATAGTTTTTAGAAAACTAAAGCAAAGATTAGATGAAATTTGCATATTTGATTTCAATGTGGCTACCCTTTCCATATCTAAACTATGTAGGTGGGTGTCTGAGAGCTTTATATATACTTAGATGGAATTAGTTCATCTGCCCATGAACCTAGCATCTAGATACATATTTTCAGCCTTTGCATATTTTGGCATTTAGAAGTCTGCTAAGGATCCAAGGACTTCAGGCCAGAATTGGGTTAAGTGATTGTGAATGCCTTCTTACAGAAGCAGGGTGAAAGAGGAAAGACGGGTGGCAGAGCTGCCGTTACTCATTCTGCTGCAAATAAAAACACTAGAAAAGAGCTGCCGGCTCCCCAAATTTTTAAGGCAGTCTGCTTTAGACAGGCACTGGACAAGGCTCAGAAATGATCCAGAGCACCAGGTTCCCTTTTCCCAGCAGTACGCTCTTAACGCCATGCTCCCTCTTGTTTACTGTTGTTCTGGCCTCATGGCTCCCTTAGTCCTGGATACTCTTGGCCACATTTGAAAGAAACGGTTGATGTTTGCTTTCACCCTTAAAATATTACCTAGCTTTGCTGTTTCGCAGATGTTTTCTATTTGTTACTTCACTGAAAACTTTTGAAACAACCTCAAACGCTTCCCTTTTTCTCTTTTAAAAGTCTAAATTTGGGCTGCTAAATTGATGTACTTTATGCCGCAGGATTTGTAGAGGATTAAGAGCCTAAAAGCCTTCAACTTATTCCAGGGGAAGAGGAGAGGTTGAGTAGCTTTGGAAACCAAAGGTCTCAAAATTCACATTGCAGCTAGACTTAGTTTATGTGCTTTTCAACTTCCTGCTCCTGATTTTGCTTTTTCCTTCCCCTGGTCTAGCCAGATACATGGCCCAAATGTGTACAAAACACAAGTAATTATGCAGTAATTAAAAAGAATTAGGAGCACTTCTACCGTTCCTCATTGGAAAGCTTTAAAATGAAAATGCAGGTGTTGTACCAACATGTAAGCTCAGGAGCTTCTATCCTGAATGTTCTCAGTCAAATAGGATCCATGTAGTTCTGATCTGTTTTTTACTTAGCAGAGGCAAGAATCTTCTCGTGAGTTTGTTCATATACATGTTTTATTAGCAAATAATTCTCTGTCTCAGTTGTTTATATTCCTATGTGGCCTGTTTTGTCAGAAAATACAGAAAATAGGCAACCTTTGCCAAATGTACTTCCTGGAATTTCACAATTTCACTCTGATTTGGTTCCTCTCATATGTTGAAGTTTTTTGTTTTTTTGTTTTTTTTTTTTTTTTTCCTTTGATTTAAAAAAACAGAAAGCAAAGAGATGAGCTAAGTTTAAGAGGGCTTGTTGGCATCAATGTCTACATATTGTGGAGTTATGAAACTGAAACAACATGAGATTAGGTGGAGTTGGTTGCGTTATTGACCACTATATTTAGACAGAAGTGAAGGAAGTGTCTCTCCTTGGCATTGTGTGGACTTCACCTGCAGAATCCATTACTGCAGGAAATAGTTACAGTCAAATATTATGGCTAAACTTTAAAAAGGATGTGTAAAAATAACATCTGTTGTGACAAATTTTAAAAGAAAAGTACTTCAATAGACTGATCTCATTAAAAAAACATTGCAAATGACATTTTGAAGCCCAGAAGGACTGTGGGTTTGTTTTGCTTGCTGGCTTTTGCAGCGAAGGACTGTCCAGCCTTGGGGGAAGTATTCAGAATCACAGGACAGTTGAGGAGGAAACTGGATAACTTGGCAGCTATCCAGTCCAAATCCCTGCTTGCCCAGAGCAGGCTGCCACAAACTGTACACAGCTGGGTTTCGAATATCTCTGAGACTGGAATCTCTGTGACCTCTCTGGGCAACTTATGGCAATGCTTGACCACCCTCACCAAAAAAAGGGACTTTCTTATTTTGAATCGAATTTCCCATGTTTCTGTTTGTACCCATTGCTTCTTGTCCTGTCAGTGGATACCAGAGAGAAGAGTCTGGCTCCAACTCTTTTACATGCCCACCAATTATCCATACATATCGATAGGGTACTGTTGTGCAGGCCTCCTGACACCTGGGCTTGATTTCCTGATCATGGGAATGACAGCTCTTGAGCGCAGAGGAAGTGATTCTTGAAATTATTAACTGGTCTAATGGATGTTTATTCCCTTCAGGATTGAATCCTATGTGATTCTTCTAAGCAGATCCCTAAAAAGGCTGAGATATGCTGTCCTGGACTCCAGGGTGGTGATCCTGCTTTTTTATTTACAGTTTCCTCTCCAGAAGCTGAATTCTGCTATCTCATGGTCATTGCAGCCAAGGCTGCCTCAACCTTGACAATCCCCAAAAGTTCTTTCTTGTTTCTGTGAAGCCCAGCAGAACAGCTCTCCTCACCAAGTCCTCCAACACTTGGTTAGAATGTTGTCAACAACGCACTCCAGAAACTTCCTGGACTGTTTGTGTCCACTGTGCCGACCTTTCAACAGGCCCCTCTTGCAGGATCTGTGAGCGTGAGACGGCTTTCATTTGTCTGAAAAAGGCCTCATCTACTTCTTTCTTCCTGACCAGTTTGTAGTATATGCCCGCCATGACCTCACTTGTGCACTAGTCCCATGAGCTGTCATTAGCTCATTATGCAGCCCTAAGCAGAGCTACATGCATTTCTCCTCTCCTGGAAATGGCAACGCTGCCTGTCCCCCACCCATCCTCCATCCCCTCCTGAACTCCCTGTACTGATCCTGGGCAGTAGGCCAGCTATGTTAGATCTCCCCCTGCTTGTTTCTGATAGGATTGCAGTTCTGTGACTATCCGCAAATCTCAAATTCCTCTTACTTTTTCCCTTTTCCGTGTGAGTTAGCGTCTAGGGACTTCAGAGAAGCACCCAAAAGTGCTGATTTTGCAGAAGTGTGAGAGCTTCCCCAGCTCTATCAGAAGTTCTTTATATCAAGCAGTTCACACTTGGGATGGGCTCCCTTTGCTCTGGTTTTGTTGATTATGAGATGTCTTCTAGCCACATTGGCTGGCACCATTTGCTTGGCAAACCTGTCCACCATTTCCTCACTTGGCTGTGGATTATTATCTTCATCCCTCTCAATCCCAGTTTAAATGTTTCATCAGCTTGGCCACCTTGTTGGCAAAAATGCTTTGCCTCACTTGGTCAGGTGGATCCTGCCTCTTCCTATCAGGCCTCAGCCTTCAAAGAGGAGAGTCCCATAAAAATGGAAGAGTCATAAAAATGTAATCCCTGTTGCCAATAATAGCTGTGAAATGAGTTACTGTTCCACAGGATCTATTCATTGCTCCTAATTTTTTTCCTCCTCACTGGTAGTACCAGTAAAGGTACTACCAGTGAGGAGTAGGCCACTTCCATGATTCTTGGATACTTAAAAAAAAAAATGAAAAGCTGTTCCAGGAAAACAAAATACTATACCAGCCATGGGTTTAGATTCATACTGGAATATGAGGAGAAAATAGGTCAGGAAGTTTGAAAAAAACTGGATTGTTATACGTCCTCAGACCCCAATGCTGGTGGCTCCTGGAAGACAGGGACCAAGAAGGACAGCACAGACATGAGTTACAGAATCTATAGGAAAAGTGTCTTTGGAATAAGTTTCTACAAGCACCTTATCTGTGGGCTTGTTGGGCCAGCAGCTAATTTTCCGTGTTGAAATTTTGGAAATGCAGGAAGACAGTAACATGAAGGGTTTTATACTGTGCCTCTGTGTGATCCTAGTCTTTTCTCTTAGACAATCCCAGATGGAAACAATGACTCTAAGGTTCCTTGAAAAAGGTCAGTGGAGGACACCAAGGAAAGGGAAACTTGGAAGGAATATATAGCCAAAGACATTATTGCATTCAAAGAGGCTTAATAAGCAGTGTGGATGAAGCCATAGAAAATAATTTCATTGACTTTATGCCTGCAGAATAGGCTTTTTAGGGCTTCCTTAGTCTAAATTAGCCCAACCCACTGACATTTTTGATAAGAAGCAGAAAGTAGTTATGTTTTAAAAACACTTCAAAGTGTAGGATTTCTTAGCCTGTCAGAAAGATTTTGCATTTCACATTGTAATCCCTGAACATAGGGAGGGTTTTTGTTAAAAATACTTGGTTTATTTGAAGATAAAGTTGTGCAAAAATTTGGCATGAAATGACTCTACAGATCCCTATTTAACAGTAAAGCTTTTCTGTTATTTCTGCTGTGTATTTTTTGAAAGTCCCACCTTCCTCTTTCCTACACTGTCCTGTGTGCTCTAAACACAGTCTTCTGTTGAATTCTGCTGTAAGGCCTGGTGCTAATCTTCACAATTATGTGCAGAAAATAGAGACTCTTAACTGTTATGAAAATTTTCACTTTTTGCACTTTTGTATGAAGTCTAGGTGTTCTTTATAATGTGGCATTCTTCCAAAGGCAGCTTGGGGAAAGCAATGCATTCCCTGTTAATCCTCAACTTGCTCGCTTGGGATCTTCCTAATTTTCTTCTTTCTTGGGAAAATATTTAAATCCAAAATAAGGGTAAATTTATCATTAGTAATAATGAACTTGCACTCTCTGAGATCATGAAACTGTGGAGAGATTTTTGAACCAGAGACAGAATCCTCATCCTGCAGTAATTATGTGTGGTTTTGACCACTTCTTCTCAGGTCCTTTTTTTTTGTTTTTACAAAAACAATATCCAGCCCCAAATAAGTGCTTGCATGAGCCAAATGCTTTGTAGATGGTCAAATACCACAGAGTAATAAAGTAAAATAATTGTCTACAATCATTTTGAAAAACACTCTAGGTATCAGATAGATGTAAATCCAAGCTGCAGTAATCCAGCAAATATTATGTTAACTTAAATATAAAATTTCTTTTTGGACCCATTTCCAGGTCAGAGGAATGCTTAGCCTGCTGATTTAGCCAGTTGTGGAGCAGCCTGGTCAAGACTGACACATGGGAATATAGCTGGAGAAAACACCTAGGCTTGACTTGGTATTTTCTGGCACTCTGAGGCAAGGCAGAGCCAGAGTTAGTCCAGGACATGAAGAACAAATTTATTCAACAGGAAAAAAACACTGGAGTGAATATCTTTGGATCGGTTTAAATGCTTAGACAGAGATCCTAGACCACCCTGAAAACTTTGAGAAACTTTCCTGGTCTCTGCCTACCATCCCAGAAGGTTTTCTGTAGATCATATGTCTATGCTGGTCTCATGAGGATGTCTCAGATAAGTCTAGCATGTCAACAATGGCATTTATTACTTGTTGTAGGACAACTGAGTTCCTCTTTTAATGGCACAACATCCAACTGAAGCTGCTGTCAGATAGAATTCAGTTCCTAAATTTCCTAAGCCTCATTTAAAACTATCTAGCTTTTCTGACTGTTCTAGAGCTTATTCTGTGGTCCTGGTGACTCATATAATGGAAGGGAACATGCATGCAAGTTACCCTGATGAACTTGGACTAATTTTCACCTCAAAAAGT